>JAVXUP010003488.1:0-65803 GCA_033070095.1 Escallonia herrerae | reverse complement strand
CAAAGGTCTCCTCATATCAATGTCATACTTATGTGTATAACCTAAAACAACAACCCAAGCTTTATAACTTTCATTGTTGCCATCTGTATGTCTCTTGATCATGTACACCGACTTGCAACCTACAACAAATTTACCTGACAGTAGGTCAACTAAATCCCAAGTATTAGTCTTAGTGAGTGCATCTAGTTTATAATTCATATCTTTCTAGCATAGAGGATCTTTAGAAGCTTTTGTATAGGTAGTAGCTTCATGAAGAGTAGATAAAGCAACAGAGTTATCATAGTCAGCTAAACAAACATTTGGTTGAAACCTACTAGAAGACTTAAGAGCTATACCATCCAAGATTTTTATAATAAATTTACTCTTATATTTGCATTAACAAACAAAGTATGTAGGATTTGCGTATTAGCTTTCACTACAAGAAAAAGGGTCTTTAGCGACCGCACCTGGCGGTCGTTAAAGACCTTCGCGGTCGCTAAAGGGTTTTAGCGACCGCGTAAGGGCGGTCGCTAACGCGGTCGCTATAGCCCAGGTCGCTAAATTTTAGCGACCGCATTTTAAGTTCGGTCGCTAACTTTAGCGACCGCGTTGACTATATTTAGCGACCGCTCTTAGCGATCGCTAAATATTTATTAATTTATCAATTATGTTTTTTAATTATTTTTTATTAAATTATATTTATATTTAGCGACCGAATTAGCGACCGCGACAGGTGGTCGCTAAATAATTTAATTTTTTAATTGTTTATTATTATTTTTTTTAAAAATAATAAAAAATTTAGCGACTGCGTTGTTTAATTTAGCGACCGTATATTGCGGTCGCAAAACCTGGATTTGCAAAAAAAAAAAATTCAGGTCAGATAACCTGTCCAAAACCTGTCGCAAAACTAATATCAATTCACATCCAATCCAATCCAATCGATCCAAAAACCGATTTAACCTCTGTTGAAACGCTTTTGAATGAATGCGTTGAAAGCTTTCAACGCATTCATTCAAAACCGTTTTACCCCCTATCCCACATTCATTCAAACAGCTGCTCACATTCATCAAAGTATAGATAAACGTTAACATATGCATTAAAATAATAGAATTCATACAATTAAGTACCGATGATCAATTCAAAACAAGAAAATAACATTCATGGCAGATGAACCTAACCAAACCCCTATCTAAATCACTCGTCGGTAGAACAACCAACCCCGTCATCATCTTCTTCATTCCTCGATGATGAAGGCACGTTTGATCCAACAACATCTTCATCTCCCCGAGGGTCACCGGCACTAAGATCATCGGTATTGCCCTGCACAAAGCCATACAAATGATTCAACATCATATATCTAATCAAGATCACATATAGAGCACAAAATACAGCAGGATATTGAGAAAATTTGTATTACATGTAGTTTGGGGTCCTTTATAATTACATAACTGTCACCGAGCATCATCCGCATGCGCGCATCAAACATTGTATTGAAGCACTCTGCCAACGTCGCAGCCATAGCCGTCGCGTCTGCCCGAGGACCGGTACAACTCGTCTCGCCTGACGATGCTGGTCTGTCTGCTAACAACGCTCGAGTGGACTGATGAGGGTGGCCGAGTATACGGTCCTTCCTAGGACCCCCAGTCGCGTCTGACCACAACGAGATATCGTCCACCGTCTGGCCACCGTCTGGCTGGGAGTTGGCCTGAACTCTCTCTCTAAATAAACTCTGTATAAGAAAACAACAAAAATGTTAGAGAAATTCTATTGGCCACAATCGCAAAAAATGCAATAGGAATACAAAAATATTGCTTAGTTACGTGCTCACCGCAAACTGCTCGGCGCTCTCAGACACCCACTTCCCATCACTATTCTGGTGTGTGCGCTCAAAATGGCGGAGCCTCGTAGGGGGCCTCCTGTCAGGGTCCTCCTCTGTCAACCTCAGCTCGTGCACGGCAAATGGACGGGAACCAGCACTGTGCTTCATCTTCTTCTCGCTTTGAGTCATCTCCGTGCCTCGCTCACTCAGCTTCGCCCAGTCTGGAGTACTCCAATGCTACACCAGGTGCTCCCACATGGTTCTGGAGAAGTACTCGGGATTGTGGTCTCTGGTCATAGATATATCTGTCGTACCCGCCCGAGCTAGCGCCCACCTCCTCGCATTTAGCATCCATTTCTTGTAGTTCTCGGCACAATGCCACTCCTACGCCTGCTTCCCGAGTTCTCGCTCTCCATCCGACTCAAATTTGAAATAGTCCTGAACATAATTCAACACAATTGAAAAACACAGTTAGCAAGAAAATTCAGCGATAATGTACTTCTAAAACCGCAAAAGTAAAGCACATAAAAAATACTGCGCTCCTTACCAAAAACTTTCCCCAAACAAGCTCTTTGTCTGATTCCATCCACGACCCCCACGTCGCATAAGGCTGTGGGAGGTGAGCCTTGATAATAGGACCGATCTTGGTCCTAACACAATCCTCAACAAAACTAATTACAAGAAATCACAAAGATACATCAATCCCAATATAAGTGCATATTACAATAGAATTGAGCTTTGCAAATTAAAAACATACTAATTGTTTCGGACATGAGCAGTAACCCTCTGCTCCGGGGTGGCTAGAAGAGGTATTCCGCGGGTAATACCTCGCGGTACAGATGAACTAGACGCTGCAGATGATGAAAAAGGAAATTATTATATTTATATATATTGCAAGTAATTGCTTTCAATCCGACACAAAACTAATATCGTCTCACCATGTTCTGAAGCAACTGATGACGATGACGGCTACTCAGTAGTAGTCGCATCACCAATCCTAGGGAGGGGGGCTGACTGTGCCGAAGCAGCTCCGCGACGGCCACCTCCACGACCTCAGGGTGCACTGGATCTCGGCATATCTACAATGTAGTTCGCCCGAATAATAAACAACTTAAGTGCAGAACTAAGTATGCTAACAATGTGGCACTACCGACTATAAAAGACAACCCAAATTAAATAGTCAACCGCCATCAATTAATAACTAATTCAATTTAAATAATAAACAGGCATGTCTAAAAGTACATTGACAAGAATTTTTTTACTCCAAACAGTCAATCACTATCACTAATAGACAACAGAACGTCTTCCTCCTCGTCGTCATCGTGGTCCCCTTCATCTTCATCGTCTTCTTCTTCGTCGTCAATGTCTTCCTCAGTATCGTCGTCATCGTCATCGTCATCACCATCATCATCACGGAGGGCTTCGGCATCGACCTCTTCTTCAGCATGGCCTAAATCGCAAAGAGGCTCATCAACAACATCGTTATTCTCTTGAAGCGGTATCACTGTGGGAGCATCATCCTCTTGGTACATCTCAACGAACACATCATCATCAACAAAGCCTCTTTTGGTCTTGATAACAGTATGCCAATTTGGATCCTTCCTTGTCACACCCTTTGCATAGAAGACCTGCGTTGCCTGAGCTGCAAATACAAATGGTTCGTAGGATCCGAGCCTTGACCTCATATTAACGTCTACAATCTCATGTCGACTAACTCGAATACCAGCTGTAATGTCAAACCATTTGCACCTGAACATTACCAGTCGATTACCGTTGTCATAATAGTCTAGTTCAACAACCTTCTCCAACTGCTCATAAAAATCACGTTCGCTATCATTATAACAGTCACCTTTGATCAAAACTCCACTGTTTTGGGTTTGTTTAGTAAGGTCAACTTCCATCGTGTTAAACCTAAACCCGTTGACAATGTACCCTTTATGACACAATACTAGTCTACTTGGGCCAGCAGCAAGCAACTTGAGATGGACATCAACTCCATTATGGACGGTTTACAACAACAAACAATTTGCACAGAGTATTAGCTTATCACATGCGGTCTATATTAGAAATGAACTGTAGGTTTTAAAACTTACGCGCTGTCGGAACCACTCAGGGAACGCGTTGTTTCGCATTTTTTCAAATTGTCCATCTGATATCACAGGGCTTGCTAATAACACTTCCTAATCGTATTCACTGCATGTTATATGGCATTGTCGTTATATTATGTGAGTAAATACTATGAGAATGAAGGTATGTACGCAACTACTTACACTATGAATGGTGCAACTTCAGTGCAATTCATGAGAGCGTACAATGTTGTGGCAATATACTCCTCCTCGAATAGATATCGACTGCTACTTGCTCCAAGTGCACGACCAAGATGCTTGAATATGGAAAGACGCTCATCGAATTCTGTGTTGACACTATTGTCATTGCGACCAAGCGATTCATCTTTGTATCAACATCAGTCTCAAAGTAAAGGGAACAGAAGTTGGTAAGCTCCTCAAGGATGTAAGTCTCTGCAATTGAACCTTCAATCCGGGCTTTGTTTCGCACCTTTTTCTTAAGGTCAAACATATACCTATGTAAGAAATAAGGATTGATTTCAGTAATCAACGCATGTGTGCAAGAATGAAATACAATTTAAAGATGGATGGGCGACATCACCTCTCAAATGGATACATCCATCGATACTGCACAGGTCCGCCCACTCTAGCCTCATATGCTAAGTGAATGGTCAAATGCTCCATCGAGTCAAAGAAGGACGGGAGAAAGATTTTCTCTAACTTGCACACTGTCTCAACAATGTTTCTCAAGAATCTTAACATCACTCTCTCGGAGCACCTTTGAGCACAAATCCCTGAAGAAATGACTAAGTTCAGTCAATGCTTCATTTACTGGTTTCGGCAAGAGGTCACGAAAGACAATTGGTATAAATCTTTCCATGAATACATGACAATCGTGACTCTTTAGACCATAAAACCGACAATCTGCAAGGTTGCAACAACGTGATATATTAGATGCATAGCCATCTGGCAGCTTCAACAGTTTTACCCACTCGCACACCTGTTGTATCTGCTTTTTATCCAATGTATATACTGCTTTGGGCAAAACCAGCTTACCATTAACCATTCGTGGATACAATTCACGCCGTATACCCATCACCTGCATATCTCTGCGTGCTTTTAAGTGATCCTTTGATTTGCCCTTGACATTCATGACTATATTAAACACATTTTTGAAAACATTTTTCTCAATGTACATAACATTGAGATTGTTGCGCAGAAGGAGGGTCGGCCAATAAGGTAGCTCCCAAAAGATGCACATTTTCTTCCAGTTGTGTTTTTTTCCAAAGCCAGGAAGTTTTAGACTAGCACCACACTTTCCAAATGGTACCGCATCCATGTCAAGGTCCTTTACGCACATATACACTTCCTCGCCAGACAATCTGTCACATGTTTCAAGGCGACGCTCCACAGTTTTATCAAACTTATCTTTTTGCCTTCGAAGTGGGTGATTAGGTGGTAAGAATTGTCTGTGACACCCCCAAAAGGAAGCCTTCCCCCCGTGCTTTAAGGTGAAAGCCTTACTCATTTCCATACAATGAGGACATGCCAACCTACCGTGTGTACTCCACCCACACAACATACCGTATGCAGGGAAGTCATTGATAGTCCACATGACTGCTGCCCTCAAGTTGAAGTTCTGTTTAAGAGATGCATCAAATGCTGGGGCTCCAACTTCCCACAGATTTTTTAATTCATTGATCAACGGCCGCAAGTACACGTCTATATTTCTACCCGGGCTCGTAGGTCCAGGAATGAGTAATGATAAAAACATGAATTGTTTCTTCATACACATGTCCGGAGGAAGGTTATACGGGACAATGATCACAGGCCACGTAGAGTAGGGTGTGCTAGAGTGCCCAAAAGGATTAAACCCATCGGTAGCGAGCCCAAGTCGCACATTTCGAACTTCTTCAGCAAAAGATGGGTGTCGATAATCAAATTCCTTCCATGCCTCTCCATCGGCAGGGTGTCTTAATAAATCGGGAACTTTGCTGCGGACGTGGCTATGCCATCTCATGTGCTCTGCTGTTTTAGAAAAGTAGTACAACCTTTGAAGCCTTGGTGTCAGTGGGAAGTACCGCAATATCTTCCATGCTATCTTTCTTTTATTCCCACTGGTTTGTTTATATCTTGTGTGGCCACAAACCGGACACTCGCTCAAGTCATTGTTCTCCTTCCAAAATAAGACACAATCATTATTGCAAGCATCTATCTTCTGGTACCCCAAACCAAGTTTCATCATCATTTTCTTAGCACTATAGTACGTGTCAGGCAACTTCTCATCCTCTGGCAACATTTCTTTATTAAGCTTCAAAAAAGCATCAAAACCCCTATCACTTAGACCATGCTCAGACTTTAAGTGTAGCATCCTTGTCACAGCAGATAACTTGGTGTGCTTTGTACTTCCACCATTCCATATTGGCTCCTCAGAGTCTTGTAACAATTTATAAAATTTCTGTGCGCTCGGGTTTAGCTCTTCTTCCACATTAGGGTTACCATCGTTAAAATAGTTATCCCAATTAATCCCACTAGGCCCAGCTTCCATTACCATATGTTGATACTGGGAAAATCCCGGATCTCTAGGACTGTACTGTCTGAACTCAGCGGCGACCTCAGTGGGCACCCTTAGAATTGGTTCCCCGTGCTGAGTCCAATTCGTAGAGTTACTCATAAAACCTCTACGGAACAGATCAAAACTTACATCGTCGGGGGTTTTCCAACTTAACAGTTGACAATCATTGCACATACATTTAATCGTGCCGTCATCCACAAACTCCTGTTGATTCAAAGCAAATAGAATAAACCCGTTCACTCCCTGTCTAAACTCTTCTGATACCCCAATCCCACTTGGAGCAATCCTCATTCGCATCCAACTTCTATCCACTGACATGATATATATCTCTCACTGCCTGGTAAACCTATACAAGTCGAGTTCAAAATTAACCTTCAATTTGAAAAATATATATTGAGTAGTCACTTACAAGTGAGTGTTAATCAGGGTTAAGTAGGGATGATTAGGGATAAGTAGGGCATATTAGAGCTAAGTAGTGTTGATTAGTGCTAATCTAGGTAGCACAGACACGGACACTGTGTCTGACACCGACATCGACCGGGACATCGCAGAGAGGTGTCGGACACGTGTCCGAAGGTGCTGGTGAGGTGTCGGGGTGTCGGTAGTTGTCGGACACCATACCTAGACTCATATAAAGTGTCGGTACTGCATATGTGCTAATTAGGGCTAATCAGTGTCAATCACTGTTAATTAGGGATAATCAACGCTGATTAGTGCTAATTAGGGCTATTTAGGCCTATTTAAGGCTGATTAGTGCTAATTATACCTAATTAGGGCTTTTTAGTGTTCATCAATGTTAATTATGGCTAATCAGGGGTGATTAGTGCTAATTAGGGCTATTTAGTGTCCGTCAGTGTTACTTAGGGCTAATCAGAGTTGATTAGCGCTAATTAGGGCTAGACTCATGTGTCGGGATGTCGGTAGTTGTCAGACACCATACCTAGACTCATGTGAAGTGTCGGTGCTTCCCAAGGGCTATTTAGGGCTAATCAGTGTAGATTAACACTAATCAGAATTAATTAGTGTTAATTAGGGCTAATCAGTGGCGGAACCAAAATTTCACCCAATGGAAGATGAACCTTATTAACTTAATTAACCTATGGCAGATGAACCTAATTAACCTAATTTCAACCCACCATGTCATGTTTCATTTTTTAATTAACCTAATTTCAACCCACCAGTTAACTAAATCACATATCCGATATCTCAATCCAATTGGGTCCCATCCTCCATCAACAATCTCAATTCTCAAATGCTCAATGCACATTTAACAACCTAAAATGATCAACAGTCTTAATTCTCAAATGTACAACCAACAACCTAAAATTTTAATAAAATAATCAATGCTCAAATGGGCAAATAATTGTTCAAAATGCACATATCCAATATCTCAATCCAATTGGGTCCCATTCTCCATCAACCATCTCAATTCTCAAAAGTTTAATCCATAATTAACAAGTCAGACCAAGGACAATTACACAAATCAAACATCCCAATTGATCATTTGCGACATCACAAACTCAGATTATACAAATCTGGCCATCACAAATCAAACATCTCAATTCTAGGGAAGACAATGGCAGAAAACATATGACAATTAATCATAGGCTTCAGAAGAATTAAATGAAACACAAACCTTTTCGGGTTCTAAACTTACTTCTTAAAAGGCAACAAAGTTGATCCGCTGCTAAAACTGCATGTAAACATGGCACGCTTATCAAACCTTTATGGAAGAATTTGAGGAAATTCTAACGTATTTAATGAGAATTCAAGCTTGAACAATTGAAACAGAAAACCCAAATGGGCCAGAAAGAAGAAGAGAGAAGAATACTATTTTGATAAAATTATTGCAAACTTACACTAACAAATTCTCAAATCCACTAACTCCACATGAAAATTTCACTTATGATTCCAAAATCGATAATTTCAAATCAGTTCATAGATCTGAGATTTCACTACGAGATTTCTTTTAAATTAATAATTTTTTTACAAAAAATAAAAAAACCCTAAATCAAGAAAATTGGAACATAAACACTAATACGGTCGCTAATACGGTCGCTAAATTATGCTTTAGCGACCGCATTTGTGGCGGTCGCTAATACGGTCGCTAAATTATGCTTTAGCGACCGCATTTTGTGGCAGTCGCTAATACGGTCGCTAAATTATGATTTAGCGACCGCATTTTGTGGCGGTCGCTAAAGACCCTTTTTCTTGTAGTGACCACCGCTAATTTCTCTCTGGTTAAAACTCTAACACTCATATTGTCTAACATCAAGCCTCAACAACACTTCTATCTTTAGTGAAAACCAATACAGCAGTTGACCTCACGAACAAAAGAAAAAACGAATCAAAATCAAGTAAGCAGTACTCTCCAAGCTACCTACTTGCTTTTGCAGTCAGCACATTCCCTGTTCTCTGGTAATTTCAGCAGTCCTTCAAGTATCTGCCAACAAAACACCCAAGATGTACTTATCACAGTGTAAACCAAACTATGTAACAAGGAAATAATGGACCGGGTAGTGCTTTAAAAAAATCCAACAAAAATTAGTTCCTTTTTAATTAAGGAAGAAAATAGTTTTTGAATTCAACTAAACTACGGCTTTGTTTCAAATTATTGAGTCAAAGCCATGTCACACAATCTTTTGGGATAGTCTTTCAGCTTGGTCATTTTTTTGACAAATTTTGAGATCTATCAGAAGCAGACAAGTTTATTCTACTTTGAGCTAAATTCGACATTATAACCTGTCCAATTCTATCTGTACTTACGATACCTATTTGTGCTCACTGAGCCGCTCGTTTTTTACCAACCTTTTCCATTGAAATACAACCAAGAAAAGGAATAAAATCATCTGGATGTGCTCTAAAAGCCTAAAATCATCCAGATTTTACTTGAAAATCTATAACAAAGTGATAACTAAGTTAAAACACGCAGGTGACAAATCCTATTCAAATTATATTTCGTTTGCTAATTCTATGAAAATAGTATTGTCCTAAATATTTTTGTGATGATATCCCTTGAATATCTAATCACTATCACATTGCATGTAAACTCAACTCAATGCTCATTCATTCCTTGGAAGGATCACAAGCACATAGATTCTTTTTATAGGTGATAGTTATTGTGAACCAAGTGAATTGACTATCTCACTTCTTTTGCCAATGAACAAGTTTGAAATATCATGCAATGATGATCTCAACAGGAGAAAAAGAGGCAAGTTGTACATTCTAGTTCCCTTCATAGGAGTAAGAAGGGCAATATAAGAAGCCAGCGAACTGTACTTAAGTCATAGGCACAAATCATACGCCATGAAACTTCATGCCAACTATTGGAGTGAATGGAGCTAATTTTGCAACTGTCCAACAATTAGTTGTCCTCATACCTTTCGCAACTGCTACCATTTTATTCTAGAGGAGTTACAACTCACAAAGTGGACCTCATGCAGACATCCTGGCATCACCAAACACTTATGACAGCTAGGATATGAATAACCTGCAAATAATAAGCACTTGGTTTTCTTCCTAACATCAGACTCTTTGACATGATAAGTTCAGAAACTAATTGGCCCAAAAAGCTTTTTCTGAGTGTAGTCTTGTGTCAAAATTCAGAGAACTACTAGCTACCCATACAAGGGAAAAAATCAGAAAAGACAATTTGTTACTTTTTCCTCTTAGAAATTTATGAGAACCCAATCACGACAGATCGAAAAACATATTACCCGCCAATTAAGCACTCTAACCACTTGCTTGCCGAAAACAACACAGAATTACGGGAAAAAAAACACGAATAAAAAGGTAATTGCAAACCATACATCACAAAGTCAGCAGAAAGCTAGACACCCATGCTTGTTCAGGATTCTACAGTTACGCATTAAATCATAACCCATGCTTGTTCAGAATTCTACTTGTAATTAGACGAAAGGGACATGGGTTCAAGCTTTGCCTTATTTCCACGGTTCAAGAAAGAACAGCAATAAGGATGCCTAACCAATGATATAATGTTAATGAGTACCCTAGTTATGCATGACAAATTCTGAAGTATCAAACTCAAAACATGAAAGTAAGACTAAAATTATGACAAAAATGAAAGAATTGATCATCAAAAGAATTAAACATAAACCCAAGACAAACCCACATCAAATTTTACGTGATCAAAATTTCTAAGCAAAATCTAACAAGTGCACGAGTTCATAAACAGCAGAGGCAACTGCTGTATTGGTTTTCACTAGATCTTGAAACAACAAGACCAAAATCTAATTCAGTTAGAGAAAAAGTTGCATCAAGAGTACTACCACCTACTCCAGGCTGAAGAAGCCTTGTATTACCAAAAAGTAATTTTAGCACCAGGGTTCTGTCTGTGCACGTCTATGCTTCTTTCATGAAATCAGTGAAAGCCTTTGATTTCTATGGTACGGTATGCTTCATGAGATTGTTCTCTACCAGCATTTTCATTTTAGCATCGTACTATACAATCCCAATTCGTCAAATTAAGATGTTCGCAGCATCCCTCTACAAGAAGTAAAGTAGAATTAACATACCAATGAATCAGAGACCTCCACATGTTGCTTGAGTTTTTTACATCGGGTAGAGAAGGTCAGCAGCAGCTTGGGGCGGCATGTTCGAGGCAAGGCCGGCAGCAGCGATGGCGTGGGCTTCTTAGACAGGTGGCCTTGGTCGATGGTGGTTGGTCATCGCGATGGCGGCGGCAAGATGTGTACGGTGGTTGGTGGCCGCTAGAAAGGGGGGAGAGAAGGGATAAGGGAATTTCGGGGAAGTGAGGGGAAAAATTAGGGCAAAGTCAAAAAGAAAGGAGGTGGACTATTTCTAAACCATTAGCGACCGCATAAGGCGGTCGCAAATGTCGGTCGCTAAAATAAGTTTTTGTTGACTTTTAGAATGTGTAGATATTTAGCGACCGCAAAAAATGCAGTCGCTAAAACGGTCGCTAAACTATAATTTAGCGACTGCGTATTGCTACGGTCGCAAAATGCGGTCGCTAAAGCCTCTGATTCTTGTAGTGTTTACTAAATACATTATCAGTGTGTTCATCTCTATTCACACATGATATGTAGTTGAGAAATGAAAGAGAAGTCAGAGGAGACATGAAAGAGAAAGAGAAATGAGAGGTTGTTGCAGAAGAGAAGATATGTTGTAAGTGGAGATGGAAGCTCTGCATTCTTGTCGGAGATCGTGTCGATAGTGGTTCTCGTGAAAATGAAAGAGAATAAAGAGGGAGCAGAAGGAGCAAAATGAGAATGATGAGGAATAAAAGTATATTAATAGTTGAAAAATAGTTGGTGGATCTTTAATAGTTTGGCAAAAATTTGAATTTCAATATTTGTATTTCACTAGGTTGACCATTCGTTAATGTTTGCTATCCAGTTGGATACTTGCCCTACCAACTGAGCATCTTACTTTGCTAACAAATTTTTAGCGAAAGTCTAACATTACCTAAGCCGATGACATGGTGTCAGATAACCATTGAATATTTTTTCAATAATTTAAGAAGGCAAGATATATACTATCCTCAATTTGTTTGTTGATTCAAAGTTACAATTGAATTTCTAGTGGTTTAACGTCTTCTTTCTTTGTTTAATCAGTGCAGCTTTATGAATGGGCATCTCATTTGATTTTATTTATCGCTTCTTCTTGGAAATTTTCTTTTATTTTTTTCCTTGCATGTTGTATGTTGCTGCTAGAAAATTGACCGTCGTTGGGGTTCTGGTGGAGGAACTCTCCGATGATTGAGTCTGAGCACAGCTAAAGGATATAACTCCAAGTAAGCTGAAAAAACGGTGGTGTTTGTGTGTGGATAGTTGTTCACATACCTGGGATGATCTCCTATAAAAAAATGTAAGTATCAGGACCATGATAGAATTAGGAGTGATCAGCGAGCTTGGGTCTTATCAAAGGGGTCAAGTTAGTTTTTATTTGAAACCCTAATTCGTGAATAAGATACTTATCTTGGACTTGACCAACTCTGACCGGGAATTCCAGGTGGCTAATAGTACTTGGTGGTTGAATTTTTAGCTATATCATAAGCCCCCTCCCCCAAAACCCCAAGAAATAAGTATTTGGCTGAGAAAGTGTATTCGAAATGTCTTAAGCTATCTTGTGACCCGCTTTTAGGGGTAAATTGTATTACTTTTTTTCATCTTGTTGTCGACCAAAAGGAGCCCAAGGACCAAAAGAACTATTTTTATTATGATAATAGCCTTTTGAAACTTTTTGGAATATTTTTTTGGCATTTTCCTAAATTTTTTAGGACTTTAAAAGTCTCAAAAAATTGCAGTTGTGGTAATAGAATAATGACAACAGGACACACTTGAGATTTGGCTAGGTGGTTCACCATCTGCAAAGTATTTGCTCAATACATTTGAAGTTTAAACTTGATGGAATTGTCGTAGACTAATGTTAGGTATCGTATTTGTAATAAAGATAAAAAAAACTTAATGCAATTTTAGACCCCTTTGATTTGATTTCCGGGATCCATCGCCGGACATGACCCCCACTTGCCACCCCTAACACAGCCCCAGCTTGGAGGCCGCGGAATGTTAGACTTCTGAAGCAGGGCTAGATCAGGTTTTTCTGTGCGCCCAGACGGTGGGTGGGAAGCTATTGGGTGACTGCGCTAAAATTCTCCTTCAAAGTGTTATATGTAGTTCAATTTGTAACAGTTCGGAATGAACGAACGAACTCACATGTAACCCCCTACAAAAGCATGCGGGGGACACTTCTTTTAGCGTCGTGAAAGTTGGGCACTAAAAGAGCACAAGAAACTTTAGCGAATAGGCCAAAGAATATCCAAATTATACCTTATATATTTTGGACATCAAAGAGCACCTGTTATGTAGGATAAAGATCAATTGTTTTTCTTGACCCAACCTAAAGAAGATCAAACTATTCATCCAAACAAAGCCAAGTAAACAAGTGTACCAGAACTTTCAGTGGTTTATTTGGTATAGTTATTGCTTTCCATCTCTCTGCCATTGTTTCTTTAGATTTTCAATTCTTGAAAAAATGCTTTAACATGCTTAATGTACAATTGACGCAACCCCAAGCTATATATCCTTATTAGGTCAAAACTTCACGACAAATTAGATGCCTTGAATTCTTCGCGTTTCACGCACAACCCACATAAAGTTGATTTAATTCAGAGCAGCAGTGTTGAATTTGGCTTGGATTGCTGTTTGAAAATTTTGAAAAAGTGTAGGTTTTTAAAAACTTAATAACCAATACATGCTCCAGGATCTTCTTTATGAATATTACTCCGTACGTGAACATGACAATATATAAAACAACGAAAAGAAAACTAAACCTACTGCTTCGCTGATCTAGGAGGATTTAGCTACATTGACTGACCTCTTCTTATATCTTCCGTCGTATGACCTCGTATTACGGTGGGGAGTGGATTCCAAGTTTTTTTCTCCCCAAAAACTAAGCTTGCACAAAGGTTACTCTGAGAGAGAGAGAGAGAGAGAGAGAGAGAGAGAGAGAGAGAGAGAGAGAGAGAAAACCAAAATTGCTTATTTTTTGTGCTTCTAACAAAAGATATAATTTACCTAGTATTTATAATAATAGGACTAATTCTTCTCTCGCTGAATCCGCTTACAAGTAAGGTGTGTTTATGCGCCGCTTGTTCAGCAGTGTGTGTAGGTGTGTTTGCTACATAGGCAGCTATAGGGGGTGTGGGATGTATGTTTGGGTTCCTAGTGAGGCCGTGCAAAAAGGGTGAATTTTAAGGCTAGGGTTTAGTCCTCCCCCTTCCCCCTAGCTCAGTGTCCTTTCTAGTTTAGTTTGTTGTATGTGGTTGGTTTAGTTTTTAGGAGCGAGTCTAATTTTAGGCTAGTATTTTGTCATCCCCCTTCCCCCAACTTAGTGCCCGTGTTAGTTTGTTTGAGTTTGTATGGTGGTGGCGGTCTTGGATTGTTCAGTGTTTGGGTGAGTTCCCGCTGTCTCGTTTGGCGGCATGATTGGGTAAAGCAACCTCCTTTATTGGTATTCGGTGGGTGGTCATGTGATGTGGTGGTGCTGCTTGCTGTGAGTGGTTGTGTGGTGGTGACGTGGGTGGATGGCACAAAGTTGGGGTGATGTGACAAGTTTGACAATGGTGCATGGTGATTCCGTGCCCTGTCAGTGTTGATTGGTTTTTCTGAGGGTATGTTATAGTGAAGGTCATAAGAGCATCCGGTTTTAGTGCTTAGTTTTTTTCAGCGTTTCATCCATTACGTTTTTATGCCTATAGGCTCAAGGTGTTAGGCTTTTACTTTTGTTGTTTATCTTTCTTTCTTTTTTGTTTTTTATTTTGGTACATTGTAATCAATCCTTGAGGCCAGAGAAGTTGACCTCATTTATGATCATAAAGAGTATATTTCTTATATTTTTCAACACAAAATTATACAATAAGGGAGCCAGAGAAATAAAGTTTACGATCCTTCGATGAGAAGTAGAGAAATTAACTCTCATATGATTCCTGAAACTTTAAGGGAGGACACTACTACAAAAATAATCCAAAGCAGCATGAAGTATACGGAAGTAAGCCACGCCCAAAGCCTTGGGCCTCTTTGAGATTAGTGACCTTTGATCCATTTGGTGTTTTATATACCGCATATTGCTTATCTATTTTCTTAAAGACTGATCCATCTACGAAATTAAATTACTTTTAGTATATCATTAAAATCGGATCAGCATGTAAAAAGAAAGTTTTTGTTTGAGACTATTATTGTAATGTGGATGAAATGTTCTAGTACCAAGTGGAGCGAGATGTTTGTCTGTTAGCTAATGAACAAGTTTAATTATCTTTGTTAAAAGTAAGAATTCGTACAATGCTCCCTGCTTTACTAGGCTTTTAAAAGTAGCAATTGAAATATTTGAATAGCAAAACACCTACTTTGGAAAAGCTACTCTTGCTGGCCTTTATTTGATGGTGGAATTCACGATGGAATCTCACTATATGGAATAAAGTATATAGAAAGTGCGAGGAATGCATTTGTTATTGGCTTTCTTTGCTTCACATCTAATAGGAAAAAAAAAAGATTACGGGCTCTTGCCAATGGGGCTAAATAATGCATAGTGCTGGTGCCTGTGGTTGCCCTTACACCATATTGATCAATATAGCGAGGTGTAATTCTGGGCCCTAGGCAGTGGAGCTAGTATGTCGAGCGCAACGACCGATATGATTGATGAACATAATTGAAATTTTTTTATTAAACTACTTGTCACAAGCCAAACTCATAGTTAGGCCCATTAGCCAGGTGTGACTGGCTACATAGGACTATTGGAATCTGGCAAAGGCTCTGCCAAGCCTTACTATTATCCTTCACATAATACGGTACCACACGCTTTACACGTGTCCAGAGGTGTTGGACACCATACTGACACCCTATATGAGGTGTTAGTGCTTTCTAAGATATCTGTGATTTAGTTGTAATTGTTAGACTTCTTTATATCCATTTTCATTCTTTATATAATTTTGTTAACTGGAAGAGGATGAGATCGTAACTCTGACCTATAATCAGACGCACGTGAGGAAGAAGGACAAGGATGAGGCGCACTGGGCGGGGGACTATGTTTCAAATATTGCCTGGCCGATCGATGTAAGTTCGAGTCAATCTGTTTAATTTGTTTAATTTTTGTCTTTCTATTCAATGTTTGTTGCGTTAATGCCCTAACATATCTTTAAATTACTGTTTTTGCAAGCCTCATATGAACAGCCTAAGGAGTCAGAGCAGCAGTCCGAACAGCCATTAGCGTCCACCAGTACGGGTATGAATATTGGGGCGTTGAAGCGATGGCTGGATACAGCTGAGGTCGTCAATCGGTCGAAAGGCCGCATGCGCGGCCTGCCTAGCACCACTGCACTTGCCGTGATAGGAGCGTCCCCACCCCCCGCGTCCCCTCCACAGACACCGGCTGTGCAGTGTCCGTTGGACGAGGAGGAGATCCAGCACATTGCTACAGTGGTGTTCAGGATGATCAAGGAACAGGATCAGCAGGGCACTGCTGCTTGACATGCCGAGCCGATTCCGTATCAGCAGGATCTAGATCCGGGATTCAGTAACCCCTGATGAGCCCCCTCTCGTGCGCTCTCAGCTTGTACCCCCCTCCCGGCTTGTGCTATTCTCCCCTCCCCTAACCGATTGTATCCGGTTCCCGGCTTGTACATTTTATTTTTTTATTATAGTAAACATTTTTAAAGTTATATATAGTTGTTTTGTGTTTGTTGTAGGATTATATAATTGCTGATCGATCAGCAATTATTTAACCCTAATGTGCATTTGGGGATTGTGCATTGTTGTTGAGGCTTAATTTTTTGATTACAGGTTTGGGCATTAAAAAAATAAAAATTTTTTTAAAAAAAATTGACTTTTAGTGACACATTCATTCTGTCGTTAAAGAGTTTCCTAAATCTCAACTTTTAACGACGGAATATTCTGTCGTTAAAAAGGGTATTTAGCGACGGATATTCCATCGCTTAAAAGTTTATTCTGTCACTAAATATTTAGCGAATAAATTATTTTTAAAAAAAGAAAATAAATTAAAATATGGAAAATACAATAAGTGACAACAATGTAAAACATCCCGCCGCTGAAAGTCCAATATTAGAGGACGGATTTTTGAAATTCCGTCGCAAAACTTTTATTGACAGACTTTTATACGAGAGATTTTTATCGACGGTGCTTCCGTCGCTAATACTTTTAGCGACGGATTTTCCCGTCGCCAAAGACTTATTTCTTGCAGTGATATCAAGGTTTTGGGACAAACCCCAACAGTTGCATTACACAGTAAGCAGTAGAAATCTTTCATAGGATACCACCGAAAGACGGGCATATTTCTAAGCCGACAGTAACTCAACGCCTATGATTCTCAGAATGCTTCATACGATCTATATCAGTATGTTTAGTTGAAAACTTTTAAGAGTACTTCATTCTTTTAGATTTCAGTCTCAGCCGACAATAACCATTTAGTTGTTATGAATTAAAAAGGATATGATACCAGACCGACCAAATCACTTCAATTTTGTTAGTGAGTAACCCTCATAAGCCATATGATAACACCTTAATAGACTGACATTTTAAGTTGCTTTAGCTGTGAAACAGCATCAAAGGAGGATCATCACGAAGGCGCCGCATGCGGCAACCATCCATGCAAGCTAATCAAAACGTGCAGATCCGGCAGCCGAAACTTGAGTTGTGTTGCTGGAACCAAATCCAAGCGCTTTCTGCACAACCAGTATCTCAAGCTTTTGGTGTCCAGCTTTGCAGTACACTTCAATGCCGCATATGAAAAACATTCTTCCTGGCTCGGTTAGATATACGACATCATTCCCAGTGTTCATTGGAGGCGGAGTTCCAGGCTTTGGTTCACATCGGTCGAACCAATATTCAGTCACTACGTAAACGTTGTAAAGTCCAGGTGGGTAGAGAAAAACTGCACCGATTACTAAATGTGATTAGGTATAACCCTGCAAAGACAATTGCTTATCTAGATGTAATCTTGTAACAATATGTCCAGAGGTTGTAATCTTGTAACAATATATTCTAAGAGAAAATCATCCGGCCTCTGTACACAACAACCCTCGCATACCTTGAGCGCACATAGTCGTTGCTAAAGGAAATCAAAGGACCAAATCCACCACTCCAAAGTGGAGAGGAACAGCACTACCATATCTACTGAAAAGCTATCCAAAGAAGAGACCACAAAGCACCAAACTGGAGCACACAACCTCATATCTACGTCTACATGTGGTACAGATTTGGGAAACCAAATCATCACCTGATCTAGCCCGCTACAGCCTTCCATCAACAGATGGATCGAAAGAAAGCAGCCTACCATATCCGCGAGAAAAGTGAAGTAAAAAACGTATGTAACTACTTTTGGGAAAAACCAATTGTGAGTAATACGTCCGAAAAAGGACAAGACGTTCACAAAAAGTAGAAGAAAACACACATCGAGCTAAGCAAGTTTGCATGCATAATACAGGAAAGCTAGAGTTGCATTTATGCAGTGCTACTCTGCATAAAAGCAAACGTTGTTGTTGTACCATTGGCACTCTGTGTAAACTGGTTGTGTTATGAGTGAATACTATTTGGATCTAAATTTGAGCGAGTATATACATGCCACAAAATCAGATAACTGAAAAAGGTACCGAGTCTGTCGCCGACATTGAACTCTTTCCCTAGAGCCCACATTTGATAATCAAGACCGGGCATCCAGCCCTGATCTCCAACCACAATGTCTTTCGCCGAAGTTGAAGTGGCAATTGCTACAAGAACAACTAAGGCGAAAGATACTCCGGCTGAGGCCATTGAAACCATGCATACAGCCTAGAAACCTCTTGGTGAATGCTAAAACTATGAGATTGCGCTGCCTATTTATAGTAAAAGCCCCAGCACTTGAGATTTTCTTTTTCATTCTGACAATTTAAGGGATTTACTTGTGCGATGAAAATCAGAAACTACTATCTGCTAGCAACCAATAAGAAACTACCTAAAATTACTCGGCAAAGTCACACCTTTTTTTGCTTCAGTTTCTAAGTCCTATAAATCAAATTTCGTATCTGATATTTTGTTAAGATTAGCAATATTTAGAAAAAAATGATAAAAGTAGGTCTAATATGGCAAAAATGACTGAAAATATTTGTTGTTATCCCATTCTGGCTATGTACTTTTGGATCACTCCTGAGTCCTCTCCCGCGACACATCGACTTTTCAATGGTCAAAGTTTAATAATACCGACTTGGTCAACCCAAAACGCACTCTTAAGTAGCGTATTTTTCTTCTTCGCCAAGTAACATACTTTTCTTCTCCTCTAAGTAATGCACTTTTCTTCTCTGCTAAGTATTCCACAATCTCGACACATCAACTTTTCAACAGTCAAAGTTTAATGCCTCTAAACGGTCAACTCGAACCGCATGCTCAAGTCACGTGCATGTTCTCTTTCTTCCTATTTTTCTTCTTTTATCCCAGTGTTCAAGTGAAGGGACGGCCTCCCCAAGTCCATGGAGTCAGCCTCCCCAATCACCCAAAGTGGTCGGCCTCACTAACCTCTTAGGGGGTCGGCCTCCTCACTGTCATGGGAGTTCACCTCCACAACTCTTTAAAAGGGTCGGCCTCCCCAATGTAGCAAGGCTTGGCCTCTCCAATATAACAAAGCTCAGCCTCCCTAATCCCTTGGCGATGAGCCGTCGCCCCGCTAGAGCGCGGTTTTCTTGTCACAACTCCCGGCAGGAGGCCCGACTCTACAACACCAGGAGGCCCATTGTTGCTCTGCGACTCCCATTGCTGCTCCCATCCACCGTTTCTATGTCACGTGCCCCTCGTATTACACAAACTTCCGTCGTGCTGCTTATATAGTCGCGACCTACGATCTTTGTCATAATACCATGCCCCCTGCACCGTACACCACAGTCTGCCACGCACCGCGCTGCTTATACCGTCACATACCCCAGCTTTATGTCACACTACCACGCCTATTGCGTTGGTCCTTCCTTCACTATACCATGCACGCCTTGATTTGGTCGTGGAACATACTTCAACCCACTCTCCGGAGTGTGCAGAATCCTGCGGAGATAGACGACTCCACCAGAAAACCATTTCTGCCAGGAAGATCCAAGTGCTCTGGCATGAAGACTTCACTTCTGCCAGGTAAACGGCTCCTCTGGGATGTTACCTTGGCTAGTCGGGTAGGCGACTCCTCCGGGACACTACTTTGGCATGCTCCGAGTGCTCCGGCACAAGGACTCTTCTTGCGGGGATATGTGACTCCTCTGGGTCACTATCTCTGCAAGGAAGCTTTAAGTGCTCTGGCATGAAGACTCCCCTTCCACCTGGTAGACGGATTTTTTGGGATGCTACCTCGGCCCGTCAGGTAGGCGACTCCTCCTGGACACTACCTTGGCGTGCTTCAAGTGCTTCAGCATAAGGACTTACCCGAGAGATATTCTCGCTCTCTAAGACACTATCTCTATGAGGGAGCTCTAACTCCCGTTTCGCCAGAGCTCTGACTCCCATTCTACCAAGTAGGCGACTCTTTCGGGACACTGTCTCAATGTGTCAGGCAGGTGACTCTACCTCAACGTGTCGGGCAGGTGACTCCTTTCAGACTCTACCTCTGTTTGTCGGGTAGACAACTCTTCCGGGACACTACCTTGGCACACTACGAATGCTTTGGCACGAGGACTCACTTGCAGGATTGGCTCGCTCTCTAGGACAATATCTCTGCTAAGGTGTCTGTATAGCCAGTCTACGTGCTTTGGCAGTGGGGGCTCTTCATCGGCACCCTTAGGGACTATGACCCCAGTTCACTTCGAGACAGGAGCAGGTCTCCGGAAGGCATCGCGCCTAGTCCTTCTAGCAGTTGGGTGTCGGGCCTTCCCCACCACTGCTAGGTCCTAGGCGTCTTTCTACCCCCTGTAGGACTCTGCAAGGGCTTTGGACTGGTGGCCAGGTCAAGAGGGCTCTTTGGCCACACCAGCGCTGTGTGGGCCAATCTTTCAAGAAAGACAGAGCGATGCTGTGAGGGGGCAGGCCAAGTAAAAATGCAATCCGACAGTCTGTGGAGCACCGGTATCTTTGCACCCCACGATGACGTGTCACTCCCGGGGAGCCCCACATGTCACTTGATGACATCATCATCTCAACCCCTATAAATAGGGGGCTTGAGAATTCATTTAGGTATTCTTCAAGACTTTCATAACTCACATTCACTTTCTCAGTCTAGAATTCTAGAGAGAAAAACACACAGAACCTTAATGCAGGACCTAAGCACTGGCTATAACTGTCGACGTATATTTATCCCGTGCCTTTGACCTCGCAGCACTACCTTCCTTAGGCTCTGTATGGGAAGACCTTGGTCTCTGTCCTTGCTCTGTCTCACATTAGCATACTTGGCATCTGACTTCGACTGCACTCCTTGTGGCACCTTCTTGTAAGTTGTGAACCTCTTCCTTAACGTCAAGATTTAATGTCTTGAAGCATATATGTTTATTCCACTTGTTTTTGGCAAAAAAACTACATACTTGATTTGAACTAGGGATATTTAGGTGCACCATCCTATAATCCATTCCAAACTTCCTGAAAGGCACCAACTTGTAGTTGTCAATGTTATTGGTATTGCACATTTGAGATAAAGATGGTGCAAAATATAATTTTATCCCTACAAAATAAGATTTACTAATGTAAGAAACTAAAAATCATATTTGA
Organism: Escallonia herrerae; assembly: GCA_033070095.1. Lineage (NCBI taxonomy): Eukaryota > Viridiplantae > Streptophyta > Magnoliopsida > Escalloniales > Escalloniaceae > Escallonia > Escallonia herrerae. Next base: position 44,164 of record JAVXUP010003488.1, on the reverse strand, counting down.
CAAACGAAAAAAGGTTAGACGAGTTATTTTTTTTTCATCATATCATGTTGATTCCTTCATTCGTCCTTTCCTCGGATCAATACCATCTAATCAAGGTATGCTATTGTTGACCTTTGACTTATATAAGGTGGGTACTTATCATGGTCAGCTTTGCGATCCAAAACCATGAATCAACTTAGAAAACAAGGAATTATACTCGTAGTTAAAAACCAAGGTGGGTACTTATCATGGTATGATGTACGCTGCGTGATGCAGCATTCAAAGGGGATCATCATGAACTCACCGCATGCCGCAATAACCCATGCAGCGACATTATACAAGCTTAGCCTTGCAAACAAAAACAAAAAAATCAATCGAAGCATAAAAAAGGAAAAAAAAAAATATATGTTGCCCAAATCTTGGCAAGGTTTGTCAGGAAACCACATGTGGTTATACATAATTACATATAAAGTGAAGCCCCATTTAAGTTTTAGGAGCTAGTGCATATACTACTAAATCATAAATACTATTGCTAGCCCTTTTCTTGGATGCTAGTTATGTTTCAGATCCTTACGATTACTCTAGGTTCTTTTGGACGTGAATTTGGTACCTTTGCTGCCATTATGTTGTAACTTTGCAATGTCTTGTAATTAATGAACCGATTGAAAAAAATGCCTACCGAAAAGTTTATAGCGAGTTTGATTATTATTGTTACCGCCTACAAGTGCAAACTTTTATCTCAGCCTATTCGAACTAATGACAAATTTGCCCGCCAGACTATATTTTTAACTAGTTGCAATTATACAGGGGTATCTTTTCTCGAAAGAGATCCAAATCGTCAATTGTAACTAGGTTACGGACAGTGCTACGACTCTGGTTATAGCCATTTGACTAGATCTAATGGTTCAAAGAAGGTCACGTCATCTAAGTGACCCACCTGCACCTAAACGCACTGTTTGGGGACTTAATGACTCACCTTGGTGTCTCTATAAATTGATTGCCGCGACTTTTAAAGTAAATGGTAACCTAATATGGTATCAGAGCTCTAATTTGGTAAGATATTAAGTTCAATTCTTTATCCTTACATACTTAGTCCCCCTTTATTCTAGTGCAATTTGCATTCAGTTTGTTTGTGCACGTGGTCGTGGTGCACCTTGATTAGTCTCTTCACGTGCAACCAGGAGCTTACACGCGGTGCCCGGGGGGGGGGGGGGTATTAGAGCATGATATACATTATTGGACCTATTCTCTAACATATTAGAGAAATGGTAACTTAACAAAATTTCAGGTTGTCTCTCTATCTCCAAAATCAATCTGCATTTTGCTCCCCCTTTCCTAAAATCCAGACTACAAGAAAAAACTCCTAGTCGGCGGCCGAAAAATGCCGACATAAGCAAAAGAATTGCCAGTATAGGTTAAGCTGGCGCCGCAAGAGCGTCGCATTTAATCGCATTGCGGTAGATGTATACTGGCAGTGAAATGGGTCTATACTAGCGATCAAATGCCAGCATTGCTATTGCCTAATCCAACCTCTAATGCTCCTTTTTGGCGGCGGTGGCTATCTAAGCTGATGATAAGTAGGTGCCGCCATAGCTAAATATTTTTAATATAAATCATTAACTAAATTATTCTTGGCAACCAGACCTATCGCTATTATAAACTTTTTTAGATTTTTTTTATCCCATCTATGCCGGCTGTCATAGGCAGTGCTGTACCTTATTTTTTTATTTATTTAAACATTTAACTAAATTATTTTTGCAACGGCACTAACCGCCACCATAAGCTTTTTTAGATTTTTTTTCCAGCACCACCAACCGCCTCCACAAGTATCCATTTTTTATGCAATTTATATGAAAAAAAAGACCTACACGAAACCAAGATTAAAGTAGAAGAATAAATCACAATCATGAAACAATTAACAACATTTTCAAGATCCATGATTCACAATTCAAGAAATCTAATACATCCGGTTAAAGCGCATCATAGACTCTCATACAACTTAAAATTGTTTAAGAAAACCATAATTAATCCTATAGTAGTTTGTTCAAGCACTAGACAAATTCCATGAACACACAAAATTATCAAGATCTTGCACATCATCATTGGTAACTCTTAAGTCTGGCATCTCTATGTTCATTTGCATTCACATCTATGACAACTTGTTACAAAGAAAAACTTACTCATTATGCGGAAAAACATCGTAGGCTTATATATATATATATATATATATATATATATATATATATATATATATATATATATATATATATATATATATATATGAAACAAATAAGGCTTACGGGGATGATACCTTTGACAAATGCAAGGAAGGTTAATGTGTTCATTATTACCGAATATGATGTGCTGAAAGAGTATAAAGAGATGTGATACAAAAAGGCATTGCAAAAGGAACAACAGTTTTCAGTTTTTCACAATACTTCACATCCAATAGTTGAGAGAAGGACTCCACTATCAGATGTTTGATTGTCTCATATAGCTGCAAGTTTTGGTAAACTAGAAATGCTAATTTTTCTAATGCAAGGAATGCAACCTTAAGTATGGTAAGATTTGCTTTGGAGCATAGTGTCACGACCTTTGACAAAACTAAGCCAACTGTGCTGCACTTAGCATTTTCAAGGCCCCCCTAGAACACTAAGTCAGCCTACCCCTCGGGTTAGGCAATTGTAAGAGCTAGAGCTGAGGACATGAGTTTGGGAGAGTATTACACTATAGCAAAGAGGGGTTACAATGCTTGGGTTTTGACTGGTTTGGCCAAGTGACGGCCTTACTTGTTTATACATGCCCACCTTTTCAATGGATGATGAGGATCTAATTTAATCTGACGGTTTACATCATGCATCTAGCATTCTGTCTAAAAACATATAGATTTTACATTTTTCCTTAACTCTATAGAATTTTCTACTGCAACGAAGATGAAATGTGCAGAGAAGTTGAGAAGATTCCGGAGACCATCCTAATAAGCTACCATGTCATGTGATATAGCTAAAAATATCCCTCCAATCTACGGACGACACGTGGCAGTTTTGACACGTAACCCGTACTGTCTCATTACTGATATGGCACTTACCATACCAATCACCGGGCAGAATCCTATAGAAGCTATAACTCTATCAGCAGAGATTGATATGGGATCCTCTAGGATCCTAATGAGATTCTGAATAGAATTGACCAAAGTCCAGTCCTACTAAGACTCCTTCTTCTACCACTATATAAAGGTTCAAGCCCCTCAGGTAAAGACAAGTTCACACACAATCACACATTGTGTCTTACTGCTTCTTCAGAGTTCTACATCGTTAGCCATCTCTGACTTAAGCATCGGAGCGTTCCCTCGCCGGAACCCCACCCGGCGGTCACTCCGTGTTCTCTTTTGCAGGCCTGATTTCTGGTGTGGTTCCCGATCCAGTTTTTAGCTGCAACAGATTGGCGCCATCCGTGGGACCACTACAGGGAACATGGCCAATCATTCTTCTTCTAGCGACTCTTCACATAGTCGTTCTCCACACCGTCACGCCCGAACGAGCAGCTCTCGTCGACTCAGTCGTGACCACCGTTCGACACCTTCATGTCGTCATGCCGATTCTGCTGAAGATGCACACGTTAACATAACATCTACAACTCCCGAATCAGAAGCTAGACCTCAAAGAAATCAGTCTCCGACGTCTACTCTGAAAAATGGGGATCTTCGTCATCGCCTAAACCGTCAGCTATTCAAAACACCCCATGATGACCTTACGAAGGAGATCCATGAATTGAAAGATGTCGTGAACACTCTTCATCAAAAGCTCGACATGGCAGTGGCTCCTCCGTCCACTCATAATTCTCATCTTGACCCCGGCGACCTTCGTCTTCGTCTCACATCCAGATCAAGTTACGGCCGCAAATACCAATCAACGGCCGATCCAACTTACAATCCCAAAGATAAGAGCGGAGATCACATAACCAGGAGTGGATCATGCTACCGTTGCGATTCTTCAGTCGAAGACAGTACTAACTCCTCTCCCGCACAGGCTGCAAGAGTTGAGACCCCTCGAAGATCTATCCACAAGAAGAGGACGCCTGAGTCTCGTTCCCAAGAACGGGACTCCTGGAAGGTGGTCCCTAGATATCATTCTCCAAAATGATCTCGCCAAAGGGATGAATCTGGATATCCGTTGTCGAAGGCCATCGAGAAGGCAAAGCTACCTCTCAATTTTTGAATGCCTCAATGTGACCTCTACGACAGGACTGGAGATCCGGGAGAACATGTTTACCAGTTTCAAACAAACATGCTACTCCTCCAGGTTTCAGACGCTGTCATGTGCAGAGCCTTTCCTACCACTCTAAGGAAAGCTGCACATGCATGGTTCAAATCTCTACAACCACGGTCCATCTACTCCTTCGGCTAATTATCAGATCTCTTTCAAAAACACTTTGTAAGCAGTCGCTCCCGAAGAAAGAACTCGGTGAGTCTACTGAACATTGTGCAAGAGAAAAACGAGTCCTTGGCATGCTTTCTCGGACGATTCAACGCAGCCACCTTGGAAATCGATGACTTGGATGAGTCTGTGAAGTATATTGCATTCCTCCGAGGCCTTCGACCCACATCCAAGTTCACATTCTCTGTGAACAAAAGTCCTCCAGGTAATATGAAAGCCCTTCTCGAGAAGGCTAACAAATATATTCAAGCAGAAGAATACCTGGAGACACACATAGGATGGCGTGGAGAAGGGAAGGAAGAACAGAAGAAATGGTCTTGGGAATTAACTCCTCCCCAAGGAGGAAAGCCGACAAAACATTCTAAGTGTGATGAACGGCGTCCGAAAGAACCATTAGCTTGGGAAAATTTGACACCCCTCAATGCAAAACCATCACAGATTCTTCACGAGATCAAGGACAATAAGGCTCTCCAGTGGCCGGACAAGCTGAAATCTCGACCAAATAAATGGAACAAAGATTTATGGTGTCACTTTCACAATGATCATGGCCACACAACTGACAATTGCGGGTCGCTTAAACGAGCAATTGAGGCCCTTATCAAGCGTGGCCAGTTGAGAAAATTTGTAGCTCCTAGAGAAGAAAGACAACAGACACCTCCGGCCATAGAAGAAAGAGAAGATCGGGAAGAGAATGCGGGTATAATCAACACTATATCTTGGGGATTAGCTGCAGGAGGTTTATCAGGACGGGCTCGAAAAGCATACGCCAGAGAAGTATACATAACGAGTCAGCCCCCGGATAAGAAATCAAAGACGGTACCCGTAGCAGCGATCACCTTCTCCGATGAAGATTCAAAGGACATACAAACTCCTCATGATGACCCATTAGTCATCACAATTAGAGCTGGGAACTTTGATGTAAAACGTGTCTTGATAGATAACGGAAGTTTTGCAGAAATCTTATTTCGCGATGCATTCAAGAAGATGAACATTCCAACGGACCGTCTCCGAAAGATGGATACTCCGTTGTATGGATTCTCTAATCATCCAGTTGCAGCCGAAGGTATTATCGCACTCCCAGTTACGATTGGCACACCTCCGGCACAAGCCAACTTCATACTTGATTTTGTGGTGGTCAAGGTCCCCTCAGCATACAACGCCATATTAGGACGACCAGCACTCAATCAGTTACAAGCTGTAGTGTCAACTTATCACCTTAAGATGAAGTTCCCCACGGAACACGGGATTGGAGAGGTGAAAGGGGACCAGACTATAACTCGTCAGTGCTACGTAACTTCGTGCCGACCAAAGAAGGCAAAGAAATTGGACTCAGAAGAAATCTTGATTTGATAGAAGAAGTTTGGACTCAAGCCCATGAACGATCCGTTGTTATAAAACAACGCGTCGCGCAGTAGCATCTTGCCTCAAGGCAAGACACTTCTTTTTCAGGGCGATAAGGGCCTAGATCTTATCAAAACCCCAATCTTTTAAAAATTGTCTTTAGAAAGATAATTTCAAATAAATGGGTTGTTAAGCAATCCAATGTAAACTTTATCTTTTGCTAGAGCAATGAAGTTATTTTTGCTCTCAGTATTATTGTGGGCTTAGCCAAAAATATTCTGTCCAAACAGAGTGATGGCCGAACACTCTGCCCGATCAGAGTGATCGATTTAGCCAAAAACATTCTATCCGAATAGAGTGATGGCCGAACATTCTGCCCGATCAGAGTGATCAATGTAGCCAAAAACATTATGTCCGAACAGAGTGATGGCCGAACACTCTGCCCGATCAGAGTGATCAATTTAGCTAAAAACATTCAAACAGAGTGGTGGCCGAACACTCTGCCCGAACAGAGTGATCAATGTAGCCAAAAACATTCTATCCGGACAGAGTGATGGCCGAACACTCTGTCCGAACAGAGTGATCAATGTAGCCAAAAACATTCTGTCCGAACAGAGTGATGGCCGAACACTCTACCCGAACAGAGTGATCAATGTAGCCAAAAACATTCTGTCTGAACAGAGTGTATAACTCTTGGGTTTTATAAAAATACAAGAGAAGGCCAAACGGATTAGCTACAGATCTAAGTCCGTGAAGAAACAAAAGTTAATGGGGGCACCATCACTCCACTAAAGCTTTTGCTTCTTCAAATTATAGGCCGAGCGGGGGTGCTCGACTTCTTTGCCAACTCTTTAAGTGACGAATAAAGGGTTTGAGCCAAAGTAAAAATCAATAATACTGTGTGAATGGTAAAGACAAACCATGAGAAACACATAGTAAAGCATAACAGCATGAAATAAAAGATAAAGAGTTTTACAATAAGCCCTTGAACAGGCATCAAAATTCTTTGTCTGTATAAAGCAAAAAGCCTAGATACAAAGGCTAAAATCTAAGGCTCGGGGGCATCACCAGAAGGACCTTCCCTTGGAGGATGAGAAGCTGCAGCATCACCTGCCTCTGATGGCAGAACAGTCTCTCCAGACGGGGATATCACCGCAGGCAGAACGAAGTCATCCAAGGAGATATCAGGAAAGCGCTCGACAAACATCTTCTTGGCCTTCGCGAAACCAAGCTCATAAATCTCAAGGCCATCGTCGGTCTGCTTCTTCAGCCACTCATCCCTAGCGTTTCCATCCAAGAAGTCGCGGATGCCTTGGTCACGAGCTTTGGTTACCTCTTATGCTGTCTTCCTCTTGACTCACTCAAGCCTCTTCTCCAGAGTCGCAATCTGAGCAAGATGATCTGCCCCTTGCTTGCTCAGCTCTTCAGCAAGATGAGAAGCTTCTTGTGCCTCCTTTACAGCTTTCCTCTTCTGTTGAGCCTCATCTGCTGCCACCTGCCTCGCCATCTCAAAGCGAGAAAGCATCTCAGATCCACTAGCATACATCTAGAATGAAGGTTAGAACCATCAGCTAAATGAAAGTTGAAAATAAAACAGAAACTTAGTTGAGACAAAGGACATTACCGTATAGACGGCCTGGGCAAAGGAGCAGGCAAAGGTCTCCTGTGTCTGAGTCTGGAAGACCTCCTTGTCTCGAGGTAGAATTCCATGAAGAAGATGCTGCTCTGAGACCTGGCTATCCGGCATCCCAAGGTCATCACGCCTAAGTGTCCACCGCGGTCGAAAGATCGGATCGTCATCAATGGACACCTGCTCCAAGATACGTGGAGAACGTTCTGGAGGTGTGACTCTAGTCCTCTTAGGAGCAGGGGGCAACTCCACAGTTGGCCGCTTCTCTTTTCGCTTCCCCTTGGCCTTCTGAAGAACGCCAAGAAAACCTCCTTGGGGCGATTTTCCACTTCCGCTAGCCATCTCTGCAATAAAGGAAGAGTCGTCCGAGCAGAATCGTGTCCGAACACTCTGCCCGAACAGAGTGACCGTGGCTGAACAGAATTATGCCCGAGCATAATCCCGTCCGAACACTCTGCCCGAGCAGAGTGACAATGGCCTAATAGATTCTTGCCCGAGCAGTCCGAACACTCTGCGCGTACAGAGTGACCGGCCGAACAGAAACCTGTCCGACAGAAGACATTGCCCTGTGGCCGAACAGAATCATAATCCCGTCCGAACACTCTGCCCAGAGTGACAACGGCCTAACTCTGCCCGAGCAGAAGTGACAACGGCCGAAGCGAGAATTCTGTCCGAACAGAATCGTCCGAACACTCTGCGAACACTCTGCCCGAGCAGAAACTCTGTCCGAACAGAATCTGGTCGTGAACACTCTGCCCGAGCAGAGTGACAACGGCCGAACAGAATTCTGTCCGAACAGAATCTCGTCCGAACACTCTGCTCGAGCAAAGTGACAACGGCCGAGCAGAATTCTATCCGAACAGAATCCGAACACTCTGCCCGAGCAGAGTGACAACGTCCGAGCAGAACTCTGTCCAAACAGAATCTCGTCCGAACACTCTGCCCGAGCAGAGTGACAACGGCCGAGCAGAATTCTGTCTGAACAGAATCTCGTCCGAACACTCTACCCGAGCAGAGTGACAACGTCCGAGCAGAACTCTGTCTGAACAGAATCTCGTCCGAACACTCTGCCCGAGCAGAGTGACAACGTCCGAGCAGAACTCTGTCTGAACAGAATAATGCCCGAGCAGAACTCTGTCCGAACAGAATTATGTCAGAGCAAAATTCTGTCCGAACAGAATCATGCCCGACCAGAATTCTGTCCAAACAGAATAATGCCCGAACAGAACTTTGTCCGAACAGAATCATGCCCGAGCAGAATTCCATCCGAGCAGAACTCTGTCCGAACAGAATAATACCCGAGCAGAACTCTGTCCGAACAGAACCATGTCCAAACAGAACTCTGTCCGAACAGAATCGTGCCCGAGCAGAATTCCATCCGAGCAGAACTCTGTCCGAACAGAACCATGTCCGAGCAGAGAACTCTTCGAATATTTGCAATGGGGGCAGACAGATCCGATCCTGCTTTTGGCGTATTTCGCTATCACCAGTGGGAAAAGTGTGCTTCCACCCACTTCAGTAAACGCTGGTAAAAGCAGGGGGCATATGATATAGGTAAAAATATTCCTCTAATCTACGGACGACACGTGGCAGTTTTGACACGTAACCCGTACTGTCTCATTACTGATATGGCACTTACCATACCAATCACCGGGCAGAATCCTATAGAAGCTATAACTCTATCAGCAGAGATTGATATGGGATCCTCTAGGATCCTAATGAGATTCTGAATAGAATTGACCAAAGTCCAGTCCTACTAGGACTCCTTCTTCTACCACTATATAAAGGGGTCAAGCCCTTCAGGTAAAGACAAGTTCACACACAATCACACATTGTGTCTTACTGCTTCTTCAGAGTTCTACATTGTTAGCCATCTCTAACTTAAGCATCGGAGCGTTCCCCCGCTGGAACCCCACCCGGCGGTCACTCCGTGTTCTCTTTTGCAGGCCTGATTTCTGGTGTGGTTCCGGATCCAGTTTTTAGCTGCAACATCATGTCTTTGTAAGCGTGGAATATGCGTCTGTATGGCATGACCTCTAGAATCGGCATTCTTTCGCATTTGATATTTCTGTTTGCAATGTAACGAGTGACTTTCATTTATTAACATGAGACACAATGATGGATTTTTTAAGAACAAGTCCAGAAACGTGAAAAAAGTGTGCACACTTGGGTACCACTACATGTAAATAATGCGAATGTGTTTTTCTCTCTGTGTGTGTGTGTGTGAGTGAGATTGTGTGTGTGCGAGAGAGAGAGAGAGAGAGAGAGAGAGAGAGAGAGAGAGAGAGAGAGAGAATTTTAAATAAACAGCTACGTACCTTGGTGTCAGGTCTAATCTTTGCCACTAAGTGCATTGGTAGTTTGTCGAATTACTTCTTTTCACTATGTTGAGAAATTTAAGCAAGTGATTTAAGCTTATTTAGACAGGTGAAGTGGATTAGCAGTCCCGACTTATCTTTAGTGACGAAAATTCCGTTGCTAATTTAATTTATCAGCCCGTTAGTAAAAGTCAATGTTTTGAAATTTCGTCGCCAAACTTTTGAAGAGGGGGTTATAAGCAACAAACTTTTAACAACGGGGTGTCTGTGAATAAAAGTCTTTTGCGACGGATTTAGACTTTTTAGCGAGGGAATTGTCTGTAGCTAAATGACCAGTTTCTTGTAGTGTTAGAGACCACCACCCCACCAAATTTGGTAACACATTGCCACCATGCCCACTATCCCCCACACCCCTACCCCTAAACGTATGCAGACCACCATCCCCATCATGGCCATCATCAATTCCTCCTGTCTGTTATCACCACCATCAATTTCACCTACAAACCCCGTCCCCACTGCGAGCACACACGACATCACTTGTTATCACCACAATGCACACCATGGCGACCATACATTCCTCCTGTTTATCGCCATCACCTTAAATTTTATCTCTAACCCTCGTTACCATCGTGCACACTCATCATTTTGTACCATACATGTTATCACATCGCCACCATGGCCACCATCCCACCTACCATACATGTAGGGATGGCAATAAGACCCGTAACCGGCGGATCCCCACCCCGCTTCTATAGGAGTGGATCTTTTTGACTTTGACCGGGCCACGGGGAGGGTATGGTTTTTTTTATTTATAAATTCAGCGGGTTAAGGGCGGGTATGGTATTTAGTCCAACTGCCCCGCGACCCGCCCTGCCCCCGCTCCCCACTCCCGCCCTGGTATTTAACCTTATTCATCTTTAATCCTAGCCGTCCATCTCACACCTATATAATATGTCCTTATCAATTATCATCCCCATTCCCCAACCCTAATTTCCATTTCCAATCAATCTTTCACTCTCTACCTGACAACAAAGGTGCCGCGGTGCCGCACCAACCCTAATTTTCATTTGCCGACAAAGGTGATGGGCCTCCGTCGTGCCTCCTTCTCCTCTCCCGGCCTCTCCTTCGCACAGTCGGTGACTGACCATTAACTGATCTAACGGCACTATCGGCGACTGATGCAATAGTGAGCCATCAGACACCAAGCCGTCGCTGCTGCCTGTGATGATGGTGTCGATCATCAGCAATCCGTTGTTGCTGTCTCTACCATCTCAGTATATTGGCCTACCGTGATCTACTGCCATGATTGCTGACATCTGATCGCTGCCGTGATCTACTGCCAGTTTCGAAGGGCACAAGGACATGGCGGGGCGGGGCGGGAAAAGGGTTTTCTAAAACATTTTAGGGTCAGATATGGACTTGAAGGTATATAACCTGGTGCGGGGTGGGATTTCAAGGATAGCGGGGCGGGTGCGGATCTTATAAGATCCGCATCCGACCCGCCCCACTGCCATCCCTACATACATGTGCTCACCCCCACCTCCCCCCAATCTCCAACGATCCATCAAAACCCACCAGACCACCGACCATTAGCAACAGCAACCACCACCACCACCACCAACCAATTTCCACATCTCTGTACAACTAAACTAATCTGAAGCCGCCACCGCCGCCGCCACGATCAGATCAATGGGTTATAAAGGTCTCTGACGACTTCATTCATAAGAAGGATGAAACTCTAACGGGGCTATGTCATCGAGGAGGCTCGATGAAGAATTGGTAGTGGATCAATTCATGGTGGTCGCAGCCAGTGGTAGTGTTCTGAGTTTGATGGTGTTATGTCGAAGACATGAAGAGTTGAAGTAGACGATGAAATGTTGCGAGGAAATATGCAAAAATGAAATAATAAAAGAGAAAACTCAGAACCAAAAATTTTCAACCAAACACCACGTGTTTTTGCAAAAAAATAAAAACCACATAGGGTTTAGTTTTTGTTTTTTTTTTTAAAAACAAAAAACTAAAAATCACAAGGGTTTCAAATGGACCCTAGTAAAAAAGTTCGGTGGAAAGCTCACACATTCTAAGTGAGTGCTCTTTAGTTTATACAACACGTACTTAGTATTTAAATCAACACGTTAAGAAGTTAATTCTAAGTTTTCAAGTGGTTGTGAAAAATTGAACAGGCAATAGTTGGCTTGAATTCAAACTTGGAGTTGTGATGATGCTGTGAAGATTGCGCAGAGCTGCTACAAGAAGTCCCGGGCTGACCCCACGCCTTCATGGTGCTTACAGCACGCGTAGGAACTGTATTATCGTTGTTGCAACTGCTATTTTGCGAGCAAGAGTAGATTAACAGGAAGGACTCAGATCTTCAAGGACTTGTAATATTATGTATTTCAGTCAATTCACATCTCTGAAATATTTTTGGTCATAGATTGACAAACGTACAACAGATTTTCTGAAATCAAGAATGCACGGAGCATGTTATTGAACTTAAATATTTTTGTGGAAGAACTTTTAAGGAAGAGCCAATATGATGGATTTTCAAACTGTCCTCTCTTCGACTAATTAATAAAAGCAACCAACCGAGAAGAAGTTGGTCTTGCTTATGCCACACCGTGTATGCATGATTAGTCTCGGCCTGTGTATCAACAATAGGAGGTTTTAGGGATGGATCGCTGGCACACTACCCTCCGCTAGGAAACATTAGCTACACCTGTTACTGTTAAATAGGAACAATGGAGATGGACTTCAGCCAAGTCAACCCATTCCTATCGGAAAGTAGGGAAGCTAAACTCAACGGTAATTGCACAACTGGGGGTCGATATCTCAAGGGCTTCAAGGTGCTTGGGAGGAGGGGACAATGATCGATCAGCAAAGCCAAGTAAATCAAAGCCACGAAAGATCGAAAAAATTGAATATCCGAAACAAACATTAGTAATCATAAACCTTTATTGGGAGACCATCTCTCAAAAATCCGGAACTAACTTTAAAAAACAAAAACAAAAACAAAAACAAATGTACTACTCTTAAACCTCTACTAGAACAACATTTTAGTTGCTTTAGCTGCAATAAAGCATTAACCCGGGATCATCACCAACACAACGCATGCTGCTACAATCCATGCAAAATAATCAAAGCGTGCATGTCCGGCAGCTGAAAAGTGAGGCAAGTTGTAGGGAGGAGCGGGGACTTGAGGCAAGTCGTCGGGGATGGGAGGAGCTGGGAGGAAAGGAAATATGGTGTTGGGAGGAGCTGGGACTTGAGGCAAAACTGTTACCATAAGCTTTAGGTTTCCAGTTGCACAGTGACTGTCAATGCTGCATAGGAAATAATTGTTTCCGGGCTGTCTAAGCTTTATCGCGTCGTTTCCAGAGGTTAGAGGTGCACTTGTAGTCGGGGGCGCACATTGTATAAATGAAGCCTCATCCACTTGGTGAACGTTATGTGCTCCCTCTCGGTACTTAAACACTGCAACCACCAGAAACCAGATTAGATTTTTATAACATACAAACATTCAAAAATGCCGAGATAGAAACCTATAGCGAGTTCGATAATTATTTTATTTCTTCTCTTAACATGTGTCTTACAAGAATACGTGTTTAGTGCCCACCAAACTATAGTGTTGTCTGCAATCATAAAAGGAGAATCCCCCTGGTATAACGCTGCAACGGACACAACAATTTTGAGGGAGAACATTGCTTTTAATTTAGTTTGACGAACAATATTGAAATCATGTTGTACTTGGAGTATATTCTTACTTTTAACCCGACATACGAACAAACACAATCGCGTATTAATTTGAAAACTAGGTTTTTAAATGTAGCCCTTGTATATGTATGCGTAGTTGTTTCTAAAGAATTAGTGAATGAAACTATTTTCGAGTTTTTGGAGTAACTCAGTACCGAAAGAAATTGATTTCTACGGGAAGGAACATACGTCGCATAACACACAATCTTATCGCAGATCAATATTCATATAAACTAAGCTAGTTCAGTATAAATGCTAGAGATGCATACAGATCCAGTACGTGCCCTATGTATAAAAGCATGAACATCGGCATAAATGTCACTAAATATACGAGTATGACTATACCGATAGCAATTGCTGAAGCACATTAAGCTGAGCGCTGCCCCAAAAACGTAGATGACTTATGTAGGAAGAGCTTTAGCCTACCGAGTAGGTCACCGACGTAGAACTCCTTCCCTTGAGCCCATGCTTGATAATCAGTACCAACGCTCCAACCATTTTCATCACCAACCATATATTCCAAATTTGAACCGGCCATTGCTCCAATTGCAAAACTTGAGATGGCAATTGCTGCAATAAGAGTGATGGCAACAAATACTCTAACCGACGAGGCCATTGCAAAACCTACAAAAACCCTAGAAAACTCTTGGGGGATGCTGAAAACATGAGAATACCTGCCTATTTATAGTGAAAGGCCAAGCCCTTGAGACTATTTTTTTCTTTCTCTTTTTTGATCTGGTCATTAAAACTTCCCCTTGTAATTAACTAATGTCGGAAAACAAGTATATTACTTAGGAAGTTACTTAACTTGTTATGCAAGAAACTTGTACACGGGGAAACTACCTAAAATAAATAAGGAAAGTCGCGGCCTTTTTGGTGGTCCTTAAATCCTATAATCAAAATTATTTCTGTGACGAATGACCTTTTTTTATATTGCTGGTAGTGCAAGCAAAAATAACATACCAGAAAACTAATTTTTTGCGTTTTTTTTAATGACCGTCATGTACGGAGTATATCTTTGGAACTGGGGTGAGACGATACAGCTCCCTTTAAGAAGACAAAAGGGTGTGCAAGTCCTGCTTCTGCCAAGTACATAGTGAACAAATTTAATTCTCAAAGGTCATTGGGGGCACTTTTGACAGCATCACTAATTTTTATGTTCTTTTTCTTGTTTATCCTTTTTACTTATGCGACATATCATAATTTTTTCTATATTGGTGTATTTTTTTTTGGTCCCTTGTCCCTACATATAAATTGAACACCTGCATCATAACTCTTAATTACGGAGTATAATTTATCATCAAAAAATTTTGGAAGTATAATCTGTCCAGATTTCGTAAACCTTATAAACTAGAAAATCGATTCTACAGCTAGCTTCTAACTCTTAAGAACGTCCAAATTATAGTTTAGGCCACCAATCAATAATAATTATACAACCTCAAAAATGTAAAATAAAAGTAATATATATTTGTAAATGGAAATATAAAATTAATAAGAGCTAATTAGATTGCTATAGCACCTGAAAAAAAACTCTAACAAGAAGAATTTAATTTTATGAGAGCCAAAATTTTATACTCCGTATCAATATAAATGCCACGAGTTGGAAGGTTACATAATTGTCTACTTAATTAATACATAAATTTATTAGGATTTGTTTCGGATATTATCACCTAAATTGCAGTGTAAATTTAGAACTATAAACCTACAATGAAGAAAAAAACAAAGTAAAGATACAAATTTTTTAGTTTTGAGAAATTTCACTTTGGATGTTGATTGTTTTAGCTTTTATGATGAGACGCAAGTTGCCTTACCAAAACACGAGCTTTCCGCGACCTTTTTATTTCGTTGGCAATTTGACTGTGACCATGTTATACATTTTGTCATCTAGTGTTGTTCCATTTGTTTTTTTTTTTTTTAAATTTTTGCGATGTATACCATTTGTTGACGAAAGTTTCACTTCGTTGAAAAACCAATACCTTTTATTGACTAAAAATTACTGGGGATAAAGCTGCTTGTGTCAAAATGACTTTAGGATGCGCACTACAAGATAAGATAGATTTAGCGACGGAATTTTACTGACGGAAAATTACGCCGGTAAAAACCTTTGCCGGCCGACTTTTAACAACGGGATTTTAACGACGGGGATCCCGTCGTTTAATATTTTTATGAAATTTGTAATTTTTTAGGTTTTTTTAATATTTTTAAGAGACGGAATAATACCATCGCTAAAAAAAATCCGTCGGATAAAATTTCTTTGACTGACAGACTTTTTAGCGACGGGGTATTCCGTCGCTAAAAGGCCTTTAATTAATACATATCTGCATTTTCTCTCTCCCTGTTTCTCTCTCTTTCCGCCATTCATCTCTCTGTTCCCGTTTCCACCCACCGGCGATCTAACTCTGGTGAGTCTCCCTCACTGCCGACGAAAACCCACTGATGTCGCGCCACCTCTGACACCAGCGACCTCCCGCGACAGCCATCGAACAGTCGTCACCACCGAAAACCATCTGGGACCTCTAGCGACCATCGGGGACCTCCAGTGACCACCCACGACCACCCTACTCATCTCCAGCAGCTTTGCTTCATTGAACAGTCACGACCACCCATGACACCACCGAACAGCTGCGACCACTGAAGACCATCTGAGACCTCTGGCGACCATCGGGGGCGACCACCCGCGACCACCCTACTCATCTCCGGTAGCTTTGCTTTGAAGGTATGTCTCTGAGGTCTCTGTCTTCCTTTTCCGTCAATTTTTTTTCTTTTTTGGTTTCTGCTGAGACATGGACGATGTGGAATGTTAGGTGTTTTTGTGTAATTATAAACTCACTTCTCACATCAAATTTCTTTTTTTTTTTTTAATTTTACTGTGACAGTGTATTTTTTTATATGATATATTGTATTTGTGTGTATTCAAGGGGCCATCACTACCTTGCTTCTCCATGTGAAAAAGGGAACTGTGAGCAGTTGGACGTGCGGGTGACAGCATTGAGCTGTCATGGTTGAGAAACCGAGTGAAAGAAATGGCAGCCATGGTTGCCGTGAGAGACGGAGGTGGCTGGGCGGCCATGGGCTGCCATAGTGACTTTTTGGTGCTTTGTGAGGTTGAGGGAAGCGGTGTGATATGGATGCAATGAAGATATATGAGAACCTGTAGTGTGTGTAAAGATGAGTTCACATATGTGTACAGTGTGTGTACATTTATATATATTTTTGTGTGTGAGTGATGTTGAGTTATTATGCGGGTGCATGTATTCCAAGGTGTGTGTGTTTGTGGTGGAGGTTTGAAGTGTAATGTTGTTGAGTTCCCAGGTAATTACAATGGTGGCTGCCGTAATGCATGAGAGGAAATTGATTTGGGTGTGTAAAGCTGTGCTTTTTTTTTGTTTTTGTGAGGGAATGGAGCTGCCAAGGCAGCTAGAGTGTGTATTTGTGATGAAGGTATATGGCCCTGCGTGTGAAGTTCTATGAAAGTGTCGTGCGTGTGCATGCACAACACTTAGTATACAAAGACCAAGAAATCACCTTAAAATACCAGGACTGTGGGGTCAGCAGCATGAAAATCATGCTCAAATTGGAATATAAGTACTTAGTATAAGCTATTAAACCCATAGTATTACATCGTACCAAAAACCTGTTGGCTTTGAGTGCAGACTGGAGAGGCTTTGAGTCTAGTGAGATCTACATTTGCATAATAAAGTACATAGTTAGGATGTGAAACATATATAAGACTTACAAACTATACAAAGAACTCGTACATGAGCACAGAAACGTACTATGTTAACATGTTGCACTTTAGCCTTGAGTGCCATTAGTGCTGCTGTCGTTGTCTTGCCACTGTTTGTTTTGATTAAAACATAAATAGCTTAAACGATCTTCCTTAAGCATTAAAATGTAACTCTCTAGAATAGCATAAACCTAGAAACAGATACCTCCCAGGAGGACTTGCCAAAAGACATGTAGTCAACTTAGAATTTCCTTTTAGAAGTAATTCTGTTCCTTTCTCCACTTCAGCAAATGCCTCAAGACCTTCAACAACTTTTTCACTGCATTTTTTGTTAATTGTGCAAAAAAGACAAATATAATTTGACTAAAAATACTATTAAAAATATAATTAGAGTAAAAATACTAGTATACCTCAACTTGTTTAAATCCTGGAGGACAGATATACTAATTTCCCCAATCATAAGGTCAAAGTCACTTTGCAGGACTTTGATGTCTTCCTCTCGGATCAACTGAAGGCCACCGCTCGCACTTCGTGCCATTGCAGCGCTTAGTGCGTCGCTGCAAGCCGCTTCTAGTTGAGCCCCGCTCCAACCGACGGTTCTTGAAGCTATCCTGATGAAGTTATCGAACCCTAAATTGAACTTACTGAACCCCCTAATTGAATGCCTCAATTTAAACGAACGCTAAATTGGACTAATAGAAACCTTTAATTGAATCCTAAATTGAAGTAATTGAACCCTAATTAAACCCTAAATTGAATGTTCTAATCGAATCACACCCTAAATTAAACTAATGGAATCCTTAATTGAACCCCCTAATCCAATCGAACCCTTAATTGAACCCCCTAATTGAACCCTAAATTGAATGCCCCAATTCAACCGAACCCTAAATTGAACTAATAGAACTCCCTAATTAAACCCTAAATTAAATGCCCTAATCAAATCGAACCCTAAATTGAAATAATTCAAGGGCATTAGATATGTGCATTTTGAATTATTTTTTTTTCATTTGAACATTGATCATTTGTTTGATAATTTTAGGTTGTTAATTGTATATTTGAGAATTGTGATGATGTCATAGATGATGACGCGGAAGATGTATAGAAAGTGTTGGAGATGATGTGACTGAGTCTACTGATGAAGAGGATGAATTAGAAGATGAAGAGGACGACGAGTCTAGTGGGGAAGATGATGATGATTCCCAAACTAAAAATGACTGACTTGTAATGTTGTAACATCACGGAAAAAATGTAGTAACATTCTAGAACTTGGTTCATATTGATGTGTTTTTGCACCTCCGTTCATATATATAGTGCCGATGATGATTTCTGCCAAATTATTGTTTTTAATGTGTTAATGTCTTTGCAATTTATTTATACGAAGTCAGATATGGATAGGATACGAGCTATTCGTGGCCGAGCTGGACGACGAGCTGCTTGCTCCCCGGTGGGTCCCACCTCGTCATTGCTCACTGATGACGAGGCTCAGAGTGATCGCGTACAGCAGATGGGGCCCCAGCTCAAGCCCCCAGCCATCGCCCCAGCCCGACGCAGATTCATCCCACATGCGCGTTGATTCTCCTTCTTCCGTGGGTTCTACCTCAGGTATAGTTGATAACGGTATTTAGTACATTTTTTGCTAATTTATATTTGAAGTATATTTGAACTGTATTAATGTTTGTGTTTTGTAGGATCTCGATGAGACCGTGGCCCGACACGCGGGGTACGCATTGACCCACAGCGTAAACAGAGAGTTACGCTTACCCAGGAGGGCCTGTAAGTAAAAAAATATCATATCATGCCTTATTTTGTACATTTGGGATGTTAATTTATATTTGAACTGTATTAATTTATTTACTTCTTTGGCAGGATCTTGGAGAATCAGGCGAAGCCGAAGATCGGCGTTCTTATGAAGGGCCGATTCATCGAGCCACGCCTGTACTGGAAGGACTGGGATGCCGTTACGAGGGAGTCCCTATGGGAGGAGTGGCTGGTATGTTGAAGTATTTTTTTCCTAGCAATAGTATTTGTTTAATTAGAGTTTGTTTTCTTAATTAATTTGTGTTATTGAATGCCTTGCAGGGGTTCACGTTTGACTCGGCTGATCAGCAGGCACTGGGGCGGCATGCCTTCTTTTCTTACATCGCCAAGAATTACCGCCGATGGCTCCATGACGCACGGGACCGGGCGAAGAAGATGCTGCACCATGGTGCCCCGATGATGGAGATGAAGACATATCCCCCACATTGGATATCTCTGACTGTATGGGGGAGATGATAGATCGGTGGGCTGTGGATCCAGGCTGGGACGCCAAGAGTAAGAGCGGGGCCGAGAACAGACAGAACAGAGATCCGACGCACATGGGGGGGTCGGTGCCACACAACATCGTCCGACACATGAATACGGTCCAGAACCCGAATCTGGAGGAAGATGAGATCATAGCTCTGACGTATAATCAGACTCATGTGCGAAAAAAGGACAAGGACGAGGCGCGCCGGGCCGGCGACTATGTTTCTGATATTGCCCGGCGGATTGATGTAAGTCGATGTGTTTAATTTAATTGAGTTGTTAATTTTTCCTTTCTATCCTCCATGTCTATTGCGTTAATTAATGCCGTAACATATCTTTAAATCACTATTTTTGCAGGCCTCGTATGAATAGCTTAGGGAGTCTGGACAGCCATCAGCGTCCACTAGTACGGGTGCGAGTACTGGGGCGTTGAAGCGATGGCTGGATACGCCGGAGGTCGTCAATCGGCAGAAAGGCCGCATACGCGGGTTGCCTAGCACGACTGCTCGTGCCGTGATAGGAGCGTCCTCACCCCCCACTGCCCCTCCACAAACACCGGCTCCTCGGCATCCGTTGGACGACAAGGAGATCCAGCGCATTGCTACGGTGGTGTTGAGGATGATCAGGGAGCAGGACCAGCAGGGTACCGCTGCTGCAAATGACGAGCTGGCCCCGGATCAGCAGGATCTCTATCCAGGACTCGGCTACCCCTGATGAGCCCCTTCTCGTGCCCTGTCCCAGCTTCCTCCCCCCTGCCCGGCTTGTACATCATGAATATTTTTTATAATAAATATTTTTTTATAATTGATTGTATATATTTCTTTGTGTATTGATTATTGTGCGTTGTTGAGAATTGAAAATTTTATTACAGGTCTGGGTAATAGAAAAATAAAAAAAATATTAAAAAATTTGACTTTTGGCGAGGGATTAATTCCGTCGCTAAAAGTGTTTCTTTTATCAAAATTTAGCGACGGAACATTCCGTCGCTAAATAATTTATTTCATCACTAAATTCACAAAATAGAAAATACATAAAATATAATTAGCGACGGATATTCGGTCGCTAATTAATAAATAAATCTGTCACAAAAAGTGCAATATTAGACGACGGATTTGAAAATTCCGTCGCCAAACTTTTAGTAACAGGCTTTTATATGAGGGACTTTTAGCGACGGTATATCCGTCGCTAAAAATTTTAGAGATGGATTTTCCCATCGCTAAAAGCCTTTTTTCTTGTAGTGGCACGATGATTTTGCTAAATTTGGATGGAACCTTTTAGTGGTTTTAATTTTCGACAACATCAGCTTAACCTTTTCTCAAAGCACTACTCAAAGGTTAATATAACCATATGATGCCAAGGAAAGTGAGTCCGCAGTCGACGTGGATGTGTCACAGGGAATGCAGTCTGAGTCAGATGCCAAGTTTGTCGATGTGGGACACAACAAGAGTGGAACAAGGATAAAGATCAAGGGCTTCCCAGACAGAGCCTGAGGGTGGCAGTGCTGTGAGGGCAATGGCACATGATGAATACACGACGACAGTCACAGTCCGATACTTTGGTCCGGAGTCAAGGTCCTGTATGTTTTCTCTCTAGGATTTTAGAGTGAGAAAGTAAAAATGTAAGCCTCTTCCAAATGAATTTTCAAAACCTCTATTTATAGTGGTTGAGATGATGATGATGATGATGTCATCACACGACACGTGGCGCTTTCCAAGACTGACACGTCACCGCCACGTCACCGAGGGATCCACAGCTGCAGGTGCTCTAGGGATTGTCGAATCGCATATTCACACGGCCTGCCCCGCATAGCGCCACTCTGTCTGTCTAGAAATACTGGCTCCCACAGCGTAAGTATAGCCAGAGAACCCCTTGATCTAGCCACCAATCCAAGCCCTTGCAGAGTCCTACAGGCCTGGCAGCGGTGGAGAAGATGTAATACCCCAAAAATTTTCTTTTTCCTTGGGCAAAATTAGTATTTTTTAATAAATAAATCTGTGGTCTTTTGTTAAAATTAAGAAAATGAATTGGGATTGTTTATGAAATTTTCGGTCGAATGAAAGTGGTTTCATTTGAATCAAAACTTATTGATGATAAAGTTTTTCAGTTCTGAAATATTCGGTCGAATAAAAATAGTTTGGCTTTGAATGAAAATGGGTTTTTGCTTCGAATGAAAAGATTTGTGTGTAAATGAGCTTTTGAAGTTTTCGGTCGACTTAAAGGTTTTAAGTCGAATAAAAACTCATTTTCGGTCGAATGAAAGTGGGTTTGTTCGAATCAAAATGAAGGGAAATGGTGTTTTGAAATTTCTGAACTTTTTCAGTTGATTAAAAGTGGATTTTAGTTGACTAAAAAGATTTTCTGAAATTTTTAGTCGATGAAAAGTAACTTTTATTCGACGAACAGTAATTTTTAGTCGATGAACAATAACTTTTAGTTGAATGAATAGTACTTTCAATCAACTCAAAACTATTTTCAGTCGACTCAAAGTTGTTTTCGGTCGAATAAAAAGTGTTTTCATTAAAAGTGTTTTCAATCGAATTAAAGGTATTTACGGTTGACTTAAAAGTGCTTTTGGTAGAATTAAAGGTATTTTGGTCGAATGAAAAGTGAACCATTTTCACCTCCGTTGGATTTGCTCGACTGAAAACATAAAAATTTTCCATATAAATAGTGTTTTATTTCCTTCCTAGCCTTTTTGGGGTCCTCTGTTTTTTTTCCTCTCCTTTGCGCAGAGAGAGAGAGAGAGGGAAAGAAGAAGGCTTGGAAAGTTTAGAAATTCTAAGGAGGAGCTTAAGGATTTGTGGCTCTCAAAAAGCTTGGGAAGTTTGTTCCCTTTACCTTTGCGGTGGAAAGAGAGAAAGAGAAGGCTTGGGAAGCTCTTGAGTTCTAAAGTGGTGCTTGATGATTTGCATTCTTAAAGGCTTGATTAAGGTAAGGTTTACTTTCGAAATTTGAATTAGGATGGACCAATCGCTCATGTAAGTCTTTAGATTCTTTTGAAATCTAAACTTTTTCAAATGGGGAGAAGTGATTCTTCCTCTCCTTTTTGTTTTGAACTTTGTTAAGAATGACTTGTTGTCAATTCTATGATTTGTGAAAAAAATCAAATTCTTTCGAATTTGTTTGACCTGCGAATATTGACATCTTGATATCGTCGTTTCAATGATTTATGATCGTCAACATTTCGTGAACTCCACTTATTGTTTGACGAGTTCATTATTTGATAATGTGATTTTGAAACCTTTGAATATGGTTTGATTTGTCCAATATTTGTTAACGATTATTTTGAGATTTTGTTTTGGTGACTTTATGAGCCATGTCACAGTGTATGTGCCTTATTTCCGACTTACCCACGTGGATTGAAATGTGGGCTAGCTCAGAGGAGTTGAGCTAGAGATTGCGATCTTACTTTCTGAATCGGCCTCATATGTTAGGAATGACGTATGTGACCACTTTTTGAATGACTCGATCTCTAGTGTCAGTCTCCATTCTCAGATATATTTTGGCATTTGATATTTGGTCTGATAGTGTCTGTCTCCATACTCAGATATATTTTGGCATTTGATATTTGGTCTGATAGTGTCTGTCTTTGGCATTTGATATTTGGTCTGATAGTGTCTGTCTCCGTACTCAGATATATTTTGGCATTTGATATTTGGTCTGATAATGTCTGTTTTTGTACTCAGATATATTTTGGCATTTGATATTTGGTCTGATAGCGTTTGTTTCCATATTCAGATATATTTTGACATTGGAAATCTAGTTTTGATTATCCGTTCTGTTGAAACATTTTGTGCTTCCAAAATTTCGTTTCTCAGATATTTTGGTTTTGTTTGATTAGTCCTATGAGCGACCTTACTGGGCATTTGGCTCATTCCCTTATGATTTTTCCTTTCAGGTGATTAGTAGGTGTGATTTTGGATTCGAAAGGCTAGCTGTGTGACAAAACATTAACTTCCTTATATTAGAGTTTAATTAAGACAAGTTGGTGTTGCTTAGGTTTTGTTTTGAAACTCTGTGTTGGAGATAATTTTTTGGATTGTAAAATGTTTTGGGCCCTATGACAGTTATTGATATGCTCTTGGGAGTTACTAGTTCATGCTCTGATTGACAGTTTGGGATATTTATGATATTTTAAGGTTTTCTTATTTTGTTTGAGAGACTTTTGATATTGTAAGGTTTACTCTGAATTTCGATTATATGATCGTTAACGCTCCGGGAATTTTAATTAATTTTCGGGGCGTTACAGAATAGTATCAGAGCTTAGGTTTGAGATTCTGTAAACTCCTAAGTCTAAGATATACATGATTATTAAGCCTTGAAAAGGTGGAATAAGTTTGGGGAATTTATTTCCTATTAGATTATAAGATTGAGATTTGACCGTAAACCTTGGATTTGGGTTGAGTACGCAATCGTAGAAGAAATACTAGTTGTCTTTGGAATTTAGATATCTTTCATTAAAATCAAGGAGAATAATTAAAGGTTAGGACTATGATCTTTGGATGTCTATGAATAACTCTATCAGATAGTATATGGAAAAAGGTGGTGATCTCCTGAAATAATTGATATGGTGACATCGACTTCGTGCGGAATTTGAAAGGAAGATTTGGCATTATTAGGTCATAATGCCCCTTTATTCAGTTGTTTTGATATCCTTTTGCGAGCATCTAAGTGTTGAACATGGAAATTTGAAACGTGTCTATATGTAGATATCTTTATGGAACTCTGTGGTGACCCTTATGGTTTATAATCTTTGCCCCATCAGTATTGATTACAGATATTTAAGAATTGACATAATTTTCCGGATATGAAACACTTTGAGGTTATTTTGGGAGTACAGATTGGACTGATTGTCTTCAAACAATACCAAGATGGACTGCTTTAGAAAAGAGGATGATTATGATCGTCTGACGAGTAACTCTGAAAACTAGAAGCTATCTGTAAAGTCTATGACTAAGAGATATAAATGATGTGGTATTTAAAGGCTTAAATCTTTGGTAGATGTGTGATATAAATGTGAAATTAAGAATAGTATATTTTTCTCTGTGATAAATTTGATAATAGTTTTGACCGATTTTGTTTTGATGCATCAGAGTGCGCTGCAAAAGTGTGATGGTCTTTTGGTAAGACATGTAAGTGCTTATTAATGTTGGTGATTTGATCATAGATAATCGTATTGGAAAGTCTAACAGTGTGGCTAAAGCATTTGGGCAGAAGGCATACCAATAATTTAGTAACTTTAGTTATAAGTTACACTAAGTTATCAGCGAATTGTTTTTAAGGGCGTGTTTGAATGGCTCTATTGTGATTTTGTACAGGCATAGATTTTTTATACGAAAACTATAGAGTATAAATCCTTTGTGATTAATGTGAAGATTGTTTATTACTTGTGGTGTACGATTGAAGTTAAGTGTGTCAACATTAGGCATTGCACCAAGGCTATGATTAAATGTGTTAGCATAATGGCATAACGTGAGCCGGTCGGTATTGTATTGTTTTCAGATCATTTGAATTTTGATTGGAGTAACCTGATTCAGTGTGTTTCATTTGTTAGCCAAGTATAAATACCTTGAGAGCAATCTGAATATATTTTGGGTTGGTGATGGCAATGGAGGTTAAAAAAATATTTAAGTTTGAATTTCGTACAACGTGTCAGATGGGATGTGAAAATTTTTAGTACTTGGTACACTTCAGGCTTAAAGTTAAGCATGTTATCCGGATTTTGTAAAGTATATGGTTTGATATATTATCAGAGTAGCGCAGTGAAAGCGTTATCTATTGGATATTGATTTCATTCATTGGAATTCAAATGTCGTGATTTTAGCTCAGTCCATTTCATAGGTTAGTTAAGCCATGTATGTTTTGAAGTTAGAATTTCAGTTATAGTATGAGGAATGTTTTGACTCGTGGTGGGAAACGAGAAGCTACTTTTGATAATAAAGAATCGTTTTAAATTCCGAGAATGAAATTTTTTTAAGGAGGGGAGAATGTAATACCCCAAAAATTTTCTTTTTCCTTGGGAAAAATTAGTATTTTTGAATAAATAAATCTGTGGTCTTTTGTTAAATTTAAGAAAATGAATTGGGATTGTTTTTGAAATTTTCGGTCGAATGATAGTGGTTTCATTCGAATCAAAACTTATTGATGATAATGTTTTTGAGTTCGAAATATTCGGTCGAATGAAAATAGTTTGGCTTTAAATGAAAATGGGTTTTTGCTTCGAATGAAAAGATTTGTTTTGTGTAAATGAGCTACTGAAGTTTTTGGTCGACTAAAAACTCATTTTCGGTCGAATGAAAGTGGTTTTGTTCTAATCAAAATGAAAGAAAATGGTGTTTTGAAATTTTTGAAGTTTTCAGTCGACTAAAAGTGGATTCTAGTCGACTAAAAAGATTTTCTAAAATTTTTAGTCGATGAACAGTAACTTTTAGTTGAATGAATAATACCTTCAGTCGACTCAAAACTATTTTTGGTCGACTCAAAGTTGTCTTTGGTCGAATTAAAAGTGGTTTCATTAAAAGTGTTCTCGGTTGAATTAAAGGTATTTTTGGTGGACTTTATTAAAAGTGCTTTCGGTAGAATTAAAGGTGTTTCGGTCGAATGAAAAGTGAACTATTTTCACCTCTGTTGGATTCGGCCGACTGAAAACTTAAAATTTTTATCCCATATAAATAGTGTTTTTTTTATTCCTAGCCTTTTTGGGGTCCTCTGTTTTTTTTCCTCTCCTTTGCGCTAGAAAGAGAGAGAGAGAGAGAGGGAGAAAGAGAGATAGAGAAGAAGGCTTGGAAAGTTTAGAAGCTCTAAGGATGAGCTTAAGGATTTGTGGCTCTCAAAAAGCTTAGGAAGTTTGTTCCCTTTACCCTTGCGGTGGAAAGAGAGAAAGAGAAGGCTTGGGAAGCTCTTCAGTTCTAAAGTGGTGCTTGATGGTTTGCATTCTTAAAGGCTTGATTAAGGTAAGGGTTTACTTTCGAAATTCGAATTAGGATGGACCAATCGCTCATGTAAGTCTTTAGATTCTTTTGAAATCCGAACTTTTTCAAATGGGGAGAAGTGATTCTTCCTCTCCTTTTTGTTTTGAACTTTGTTAAGAATGACTTGTTGTCAATTCTATGATTTGTGAAAAAAGTCAAATTCCGTCGAATTTGTTTGATCTCCAAATATTGACATATTGATATCGTCATTTCAGTGATTTATGATCGTCATCATTTCGTGAACTCCACTTATTGTTTGACGAGTTCGTTATTTGATAATGTGATTTTGAAACCTTTGAATATGGTTTGATTTGTCCAATATTTGTTAACGGTTATTTTGAGATTTTGTTTTGGTGACTTTATGAGCCATGTCATAGTTTATGTGACTTATTTTCGACTTACCCATGTGGATTGAAACGTGGGCTAACTCAGGGGAGTTGAGTTAGAGATCGCGATCTTACTTTCTGAACCAGCCTCATATGTCAGGAATGACATATGTGACCACTTTCTAAATGGCTCGATCTCTAGTGTCAGTCTCCGTTCTCAGATATATTTTAGCATTTGATATTTGGTCTGATAGTGTCTGTCTCCGTACTCATATATATTTTGGCATTTGATATTTAGTCTGATAGTGTCTGTCTCCGTACTCAGATATATTTTGGCATTTGATATTTGGTCTGATAGTGTCTGTCTCTGTATTCAGATATATTTTGACATTGGAAATCTAGTTTTGATTATCTGCTCCGTTGAAACATTTTGTGCTTCCAAAATTTCATTTCTCAGATATTTTGGTTTTGTTTGATTGGTCCCTTGAGCGACCTTACTAAGCATTTGGCTCATTCCCTTATGATTTTTATTTTCAGGTGATTAGTAGGTGGGATTTTGGATTCGAAGGGCTAGCTGTGTGACGAAAAGTTAAATGCCTTATATCAGAGTTAATATTGACATTTAAGTGTATTTAATTAAGATAAGTTGGTGTTGCTTAGGTTTTGTATTGAAACTCCGTGTTGGAGATAATTTTTTGGATTGTATAAAGTTTTGGGCCCTATGACAGTTATTGATATGCTCTTGGGAGTTACTAGTGCATGCTCTGATTGACCGTTTGGATATTTATGATATCTTAAGGTTTTCTGATTTCGTTTGGGAGACTTTTGATATTGCAAGGTTTACTCTGAATTTCGATTATATGATCGTTAACGCTCCGAGAATTTTAATTAATTTTTGGGGCGTTACAGAAGAACCGATGCCCAACTGCCAGGCGGACTAGGCGCGATGCCCTCCGAAGACCTGCTCTCATCTCGGAGTGAGCCGGGGTCATAGTCCCTAGGGGTACCGATGCAAGCCCCCAGTGCCGGAGCACGTAGGCCAGTCACGAAGATACCCTGGCGGAGATAGTGTCCCGGAGGAGTTGCCTATCCCACGGGTGAGTCCATATGTTAGAGCACACAGAGCGCGTCAAGGTAGCATCTCGGAGGAGTCGTCTACCCGACAGGCTGAGGTAGCCTCCCGAAGGAGCCGTCTACTTGGCAAAAAGGCAGTTGAAAAGCTCTCTAGAGGAGATAGTGTCCCGGAGGAGTCCCTTATCCCCGCTGGTGAGTCGTTATGCCTTCAAGGTAGTATCTCGGAGGAGTCGTCTACTCGACTGGCAGAGGTAGCATCTTAGAGGAGCCGTCTACCTGGCGGAAGGGGAGTTGAAAAGCTCAGTGGCAGAGATAGTGTCCTGTAAGAGTCGCCTATCCCAGCGGGTAAGTCCTTGCGCCGAAGCACTCAGAGCTTGTCAAGGTAGTATCCCAGAGGATCCGTCTACCTGATGGGCCAAGGTAGCATCCTGAAGGAGCTGTCTACCTGACGAAAGGGGAGTTAAAAAGCTCCCTGGCAGATATATTGTCCTGGAGGAGTCGCCTATCACCGCGGGTGAGTCCTTGTGCTGAAGCACTCGAAGCGCGTCAAGATAGAAATTTGGAGGAGCCGTCTAAACGACGGGCCGCGGTAGCATCCCAGAGGAGCCGTCTACTTGGCGTAAAGGGAGTTGAAAAGCTCCCTGGTAGAGATAGTGTTTCAGAGGAATCGCTTATCCCAGCGGGATGCTACACACTCTAGAGAGTGGACTAAAGCATGTTCCATGTCCATGGTAGGGGCACAAGGTGTGTTGAATGAGTGTGATGCCCGGGGGGGCATGTAACATAATTGTGGCACATTTGCGCGATGAAGTGCGTATGGTGTCGGGGGTACGACATTGTGACAGAGAGCCTGAGGGCACGGGTGTATCAGCGACATAACGTATGACCGTGTATGGTGCCCAGGGCATGGTAGTGTGATAGAGAGCTAGGGGGCACAGCTGTATCAGCGGCGCGATGGATGGGCACGGCAGAATGTGTATGGTGACAGCGTGTGGGCGCCGGGGACGGGGGTCACGAAGACGGAACTGAGGTGATGGGCGACCGGGGTAGGGGCACAGGCAACAAGGGTTGCGGAGACAATGCCTGGGCGGCGAGCGTTATGGAGACGATGCCTGGACGACTGGCGACAAGCTTCGTGAAGTCAGCGCGCGGGCGCAGGCAATGAGGGTCGTGGAGATGCCGTGCGGGCGCAGGCGATGGGGGTCGCAGAGACAGTGCCCTGGAGATGGGCGACTGGCGACGAGGAGACGATGCCTGGGCAACGGAGATGAGCGTTGGGAAGTTAGGGCACGGATGCAGGCAGCGGGGGTCGCAGAGACTGCGTATGGGCGCAAGCCACAGACATCGCCGAGTCATCACGGGCGACGGACGTTGGCGAGTCGGTGTGGGAACGGACGTCTTTGAGGCATATGACCCCTTGAAGAGAAGTGAAAGTGCTAAGGGGAAGGCCATAGGCCAACCCTCGGGGGAAGGTCAAGGCCAACCCTTAGAGGAATGCCAAAGCCAACCGGAAGAGAAGGCCGAGGCCGACCCCAAGGGGAAGGCCGAGGCCGACCCCAAGGGGAAGGCCGAGGCCGAGACCAACCCCAAGGGGAAGGTTAAGGCCGAGGCTGACAGAGGAAGGCCAGGGCCGAGGCTGACAGAGGAAGGCCAAGCCCAACCCCCTTGAGCAAGTGCCAAGGCACGCCGACGGGCGATGTGCGACATGTAACGGTCGAGGCATGATGAGGAGTCGGGCAAAAATAAGGTTCTTAGTGATGAAGTCACGTAACAAAAGTGAGAAGTGCACGTGACTTTAACGTGCACGTTTTGACCGGTTTGAAGCTTTGAAAATTGACTGTTGATTGTGCCGACGTGTCGTGCAAAATGGGACCCCAGTGGGCCTTTGGGTGTGACCTGAGTAGGTTGGGAACACCATATCTCGATAATCATACTGTGCTTTCACCCTAACTTCAAGTTGACTAGTGGTGGATGACAAAACTAATGTTTCCTCATGCTGAGTCTACCTTATGCATCCACCCATAAAATCACATCAGAGAAAATGACGTTTTACCACCATTCTTTTTCTCCAATGCAACAATTCACATGTTCTCCATGGGCAACTTATCTTTTCAAAGTCAACATACTCAGGATGCGCATAAGCGAACTCGAGAAATTCATCAATACGATCCTTGAAACCATCATTATGTTTTCTTTTAATCCAACTTCGATCAACTGACATGATCACTGGGATTACTATATAACACCTTTAATGAAAACCAATAGTTAGGTAAGGTTGATATGTACATGAATGCATGTATGTGAGAACATGTCTATACCCCCTTCATTCTCTAATAGGTAGTGGTCCTATCTCATTCAGAAAAGCACATGTCTATAATGCTTTGTCTTATGTCTTTGGAGGCAGCACGTCCCCGTATTTCTCCAAGTACATGGCATCGCTTAGGTATTCTAACATCCAATCTTGTTCTTGCAAGATTAAACAGATGTAGGACACCAAATATGTATGCACCCAGAGAAACACATGAGAAAGTCTACCAAATTTTGAAGACATTAAATATAAAGTATGAGTTGGTACACTGTTTTATAAGCACTTAACTTGTTCAAATTGTCCCAACTAGGCAATGAAAGCTTATTACGAAGTATTACTTTGTAATGAGGACTTTTGAACAGGAACTAAGGATTTTATGCATGCATGCACTTAAAAATTGATAATATGCAACAGCCTTTTTGAAAGACAAAAATTTCGAAAAGATGGAATCATTAGATTTATTCTCAAGAACATACTATAACTAAAATGATTTAAAATCATTAACGATGAGAAATCACAAAGTAAGAGCAAATATTCGCTTGCCTATAGCCAATATGTTTCTCCGTGGACTATGATACTTCTTACGAGAGTTGATATTGAGTCAAGGTGATATTGCAATATTGCTTTATGGGGACACTATTTAGGTAAACCACTATAGTTAGGGTTTATCACTTAGGCTCAGTATTAGGGGTTAGGGTTTAGAGTTTAGGGTGAAGGATTTAGTTTAGAGTTTGGTTTAGGGCTGTATTTAGAGTTAGGGTTGAGGGTTTAGTTTAGAGTTCGGTTTAGGGTTTAGGATTTACTTTAGAGTTTGGCTTAGTTAAGTGTTTAGGGTTTAGGTTAGATTTTATGGTTTAATTAAATTTTATGGTTTAGGGTTTAATTAGGGCTTAGAGCTTAGGGTTAGGGTTGTATTTAGGGTTTAGGATTTACGATTTAATTAATGTTTAGGGTTTAGGTTGCATTTAGGATTTAAGATTTAGTTAGGGTTCAGGATTTAAATAGGGTTTAGGTTTGTATTTAGGGTTTAGCTTTTTTGGGGTTTAGGGTTCAAATTTGGTCAAAGCTGTTCGCATTACTCGATCACTGCTTTTAATTAGTCATCTTTGATTTTTCATATGCTGTCACTGCTTTTAATTAGTCATATGAGTCGGTTATTGTTTTACTCGTTGTTTTTTTTAGCTTTTAATTACTCATAACAGTCGGTCATTGCTTTCGTTGCTTCAAAGCAGCATTTGCATATTACCTACCACTAAAATAAATACAATAATGTAGTCAATTTAAAAATCCAATATATTATGATTTTTAACAATCAACATATGAAAGCACATAATACATATAAACAAAATTGTTATATAGAAAAAAACATACAGATAGCAAGAAAAATACGGGTTCAAATCAGGCAGCCGTGGCGCATTGAATTAATGTGGTGGCAGTGGTGGTGCAGCAGAGGCGGGGTGGAATTTGGGGGAGTGGTAGAGGGTGTGGCAACATGATGGCTGTCGTGGTGCGGCATGGTGGGGGCGGCAATGGAAGAGAGAACGAAAGGGGCGTTGCAGTATGGAGGTTGTGGTGGTGCGGCAGAAGGGGCCGTGGCTGTGTGGGGGCTATGTTGGCGGCGTGGTGGTGCAAAGGGTGTTGCCCGAAAGAGGAAGTTAGGTTTTGGATTTAATGACATTTAGTAACGGATTTTGGACGTCGCTTAAGCGAAATGTTACTAAAAAATTTTGAAAAAAAAAACTCTCAGCGACAGAATTCGCATCGTTGCTGAACAAAATCCCAAAATATATATATATATATATATATATATATATATATATATATATATATATATATATATATATATATATATATATATATATATATATTCGCGTGCCAAAAAATCTGTCAAAAAATTGAAAAACCAAAAATGATAATTAGCAACGTATTTTTTCTTTGTAATATTTTTCGGTAAAGGGATTTAGCAATGTGCCTTTTTCTGATGGACTATTCCGTCACTAAAAGTGACCCTTAGCGACGGATTATGTTTGTTGCTAAAAGTCCGTCGGAAAATCTCCTTTTTCTTGTAGTGGAAGGAGATTGACCTGGAGTCAATCCAGAGCTCGATGCTTGTGAATTGTTTTAGAGAATTCAATTTTTTTAAAATAAAGACGGGCTTGGTGAAGAGGCTCATTCAATTCATGATACGTAGGACAGTAATATTAAAACTGGTTTGCATATTATGTATCGCTGTCATAAAATTGTTTATTATAGTGTTATTAGTAAACTTGCAGGATGAGATAAATGGTGATTAAGAAAGCCATGACCGCCCCTGCAGGAGGGTGGAAGTCTATTGTTCCATGTTGAGATTGTGGTGCATACGCCTGGCGAGGAATTATCATTTGTCCAAAGAATAGTGTTGCTGTCTGAGGCAATTAATCAAGCTTGTCAGTGTCATTAATTTGGAGTTCAAGAAGGAGCTTGCAAATTTGCTGGTGTATTCTCAACAAACTCTATTCAAGATTGCAAGAGCGGGAGAGCTATATTAGCAAAGCAAGCCAGCGAGATTGAGTCGCTTTTAGATCCTCTCAAGTTTCACTAGCTTGTCAGTGTCATTAATTTGGAGTTCAAGAAGGAGCTTGCAAATTTGCTGGTGTATTCTCAACAAACTCTATTCAAGATTGCAAGAGCGGGAGAGCTATATTAGCAAAGCAAGCCAGCGAGATTGAGTCGCTTTTAGATCCTCTCAAGTTTCACTGTAAGAAAGTACTTCAAGAACTTTTCATCCTGTAAGAAAGTACTTCAAGAACTTTTCATCGGATTCGCCAGTATGGTATCGAATCGCATTTGATATATCGAAAACATTGAACTGAATAATTTATTTCCCTTTTTTTTAATTGTTGGGGATCTTCACAAAGCTGGGAAGTAGTAAATAATGGTTCTTATGACATTCAAATGCTGAATATTGTGTTAATTTTGAGATAGAAGTTTTAATTTTATTTTTTTCAAGTATGTAAGGGTGATGGATGTTTTAATGGAAGTCTCTTCTATGCTAATCTCTCACTTTTGCAAGGTAAAAGATGTAGCGCTGATAAGTCTCTTTAGGTGACGACAAATGTTTTGTTCAGCTTTCACTTAATGCAAGTTTGTGACTCTAGATTTCATTACTCATGGGTTTACGTGACTTTCTTTACGTGAAAAATTAACCTGTCACTAACTATAGTGCCACCAAGACTTAATTCAAT
This sequence comes from Escallonia herrerae, assembly GCA_033070095.1. NCBI lineage: Eukaryota > Viridiplantae > Streptophyta > Magnoliopsida > Escalloniales > Escalloniaceae > Escallonia > Escallonia herrerae. The sequence continues at coordinate 10,794 of JAVXUP010003488.1, read as the reverse complement.
GAAAAATATACCGGTAGTGAATACAGAGAGTGACAACTCGTTGTCGCTAAGGCTTGTTCGCCAAACTAAATGAAGATATTATTAGGGACGAAACTGCATTCTTAAGTGAAGCAAAATCTATTTCCCAATATGACCTAAATTTTGGTCAGGAAAAACTAAACCTATTTGTCACCAAATACTGTTCCTGACGATATTGGAGCATCACAAATGTCATGCACGTGACATTTTTTGGGGTGTTTAGTGACGAAATAATACATCTATTGACTAATATTAGGCACATTAGGTGACGTTTTATCTCGTCACCTAACGGTAGTCCTTCGCGACAAACCACTTTAGTCAATAAAGCTTGCACTTTTCATGACTAGAGCTCGTTTTCGGCATGAATAACAATTTAAGATGGTGTTTTTGTGACGATAAGAATGACAACTTTTTGTCCTTCACCAACTGGTGACGAAAAAGTAATCTTTTGTGACGAGAAAAGGTCATGAAAGCACGTACTTGTTGTAGTATACTATACATGTAAACATTGGCAATAAATCACCGTAACTCATCACTTAGAAAGGGACAGAAATGTAAGTGAACTAGGGATGCTATGTATCTTTAAATTTCTGTATAGTTTACAAAGGACCTGTACGAATCTATGAATGAATGTAATGAATCTGAATTGTGATAAGCAACTGTATGTTCGATTTGCCGGTGCCTTAACATATAAGCAACATAAACATTGGAATGGGATTATACAATCAACCAAATACATGCAACATTTGTTTGATGCTATGCAGATTTTTGTATGTAATAGTCAATAATAAGTACAATAAGTTTGGAACTTTTTTTGAGGTGCCATTGCTCTTGCTGTGTAAGCTGTATTTCCAGGACTAACTCCAGAACCATCCGTTCTAGTGCCCCATCTAAGCACAATGAATTTCCTAATGGGAAGCCAAAAATATTGAGTCAAACAAACTGCATATCATAAAAGAACAACTTATATATGTGTTATTGAATCTTAATGGCATTTTCAAATAGTATACAGCCACAGTAATAACTCTAAAACTAATCCCCAATAAAACACCAATGCAAACAGCACATCTATATCCATGCACACTTTGTGTTACTAAAACAATGTAACAAATCACATGGCCACTTATATATCAACAAGCTTTTCATTTCACAAGGAAAGTCCTTATTTTTTCCAAACTTTGAAACCTTGGATCTCCTTAACCACTTAATGAGAATGAATTATTAATTCCTTTTTTTTTTTTGTCTATATTATACCTTGTAGAGTAAAGTTCAGAAATTTGGAATCCACGGTTAGAAAATTTCCAACATTAGAGCGACACATCCTCTTGTCGTGCTTCTACGTTTTGCTTTTTCCTTTCCGTTCTGCCATCTGTTAGACCAATCCTTCTTACTGAAGTTCTTTCCTACAAGGTTCAAGTCTTTGTGAATTGATGCCAATGGAGACTCAACTGGTAGAGAAAGATGATGACTTGTAGGAAGATACATCAACACGCGTCTCTATGAGTGTGTGTGTGTGACGTATTGTGCCTCACATATAAAATTCTCAGCTTATTTCTCAGTGAACTCTAATTGAATAACTCCTATGGTGCTTTAATTTTTTGCCAGATGTCGGGAAGTATCACAAGTTAGCTTGCTTACAAAGTGACAAATCGAGATCTCCGGACGGACAAGGGCAAGTGATTGACGTTCGGCACAGAGGGTTCGCAAGAAAGTGATCGAAATGCCTATACAAAGTTTAAGTCTTCGTCCATAAAAAATTGCGACCAACTTATTTTATTTGCTTGGTTATTGTTTTTAATTGTCCTTTCAATATCACAGTATCAATGCCGAATACAGGGATAGAGTATCTTTTAAACGCGCCATCACGAGTTTCTGAAATGTTCTGCTGTTTGATGATGCCCAAGTTTACAAAGTCACAAAACACAACTCTCCAAAATATTCGTAATTGGTCTACTTTTCTATTGGCTGGGGCATGTCATCTAGTGACATTTTTGTAATACATATAAGGAACACAGATCGAGTGTTGATGAAGAGAAGCAAGAAATAGAACTACAGAAGTGGAAAGGAACAAGAAGGGAAGAACAACACATGGGTTTTGATTGCCCGTCATTTCAAATTCCGGTTATCAATTTCTCTAAAGTTTCACTCAAGCTTGACAGAGGGAGCGAAGGGTGGCATAATCTATGCATTAAGGTTAGAGAAGCCTGCGAAAACTATGGTTGTTTCGAGGTGGTATACGATAAAATTTTACCGCAGTCACAAGCACAAACATTCTCAATCGTGAAGGAACTTTTCGCGCTTCCTCTGGAGAAAAAGCTGAGAAATGTAAACCCAAATCCTTTCCATGCCTATGCTGGACAGTTTACCGAAGCACCCTTGTATGAGAGCTGTGCAATAAGCGATGCCTCCGATTCGGATGAGATCAGAAAATTTGTGGAACTTATGTGGCCTGATGGTCATGATCACTTCAGGTATATCGTTTGTAAAAGATTTGAGTAATGAATTACTAATATATGGTTTTCTGCGAATTGCTAGGATAAATCATCATATAAATTAACATAATTGACCTTATTCATTGTTGTTACCTATATTAACTTGCTGAACGCTACATATTTAGTATATAATTTCTATTTGAGTTCAACTCAATGTTTAGATTTATCAAAATTCATTCCTGAATTTTAACAAGAAAGTCAAAGAAAAAAAATCCAATAAAAGATATAGAGTACCATAAGCTTAGCTTTTAACCCCCACGGGATTCTCAAGAGTCCGAATAATTAAAGAAAAAGAGGTTTTCACTGAGTGATGCATTCTACAGTATCTTTTATCATATTTTGCATCTTAAATACTTCGTTTCAGCTGTTTGATAGTTTGGCGTCAAAACTTTGAATCATCAATTAATCAAGTAATCATCTTTTCACAAGCCTGACAATCCGGCCTCTGAACTAGGGCCCCGTTTGACAAAATTTTTTTCCCTCTTTTTTTTTCAGTTTTAAAAACTGAAAAAAAAAGAGCGTTTGGTAACCATTTTTTTTTCAATTTAAAAAACCAGTTTTTAAACTGCAGAGTAAAAAAAAAACTCCAAAAACTGGTTTTTTTTTTCACTTTTGGTTTTTTTTTTTCGACCACCACCACCACCCTCCCACCGCCGGCAGCCACCTCAGGCGACCACCGCCGGAGACTGCCGGCCGCCGGCAGCCACCTCCGGCCGCCGGCGACCACCGCCGGAGACTGCCGGCAGCCACCTCCGGCCGCCGGCGACCACCGCCGGAGACGGCCGGCAGCTACCTCCGGCCGCCGGCCACCACCGCCGGTGACTGCCGGCAGCCACCTCCGGCCGTCGGCCACCACCACCACCACCGTCGACCACCGCTACGCCCCACCACCGCCACCGCAAACCACCAAAAAAAAAAGTCAAAATAAAAAGGGTTACCAAACACCAAAAAAAAAAACCTCAAAAAAAAAGGGGTTATCAAACACCCACTTGTTTTTATAAAAAAAAAATTTTAAGCTGCTCTTTAAAAAACTGCTCTTTAAAAACTGAAAACCAAAAAAAAAATTTTGTCAAACGAAGCCTAGGTCTAGGTTTTATCCAAGGTCAAACCAGAGTACTATAGTCACTGCAACCTTCTTTTAATACTATCAAGTTATGTCTATTAAAGCTTAATGTCCAACCTAAAAGTATGCTCAACATGAGAAGAAGTCCATTCGGCATAACACTACAAGAAAAAAGACTTTTAGCGACGGGATAATCCGTCGCTAATAGTTGTTTCGACGGATTTACCATCCCTAAAAGTCCTTCGTGTAAAAGCCCATAGCTAAAAGTTTGGCGACGGAATTTTCAAATTCATCGTCTAATATTGCATTTTTAGCGACGGAGTTATTTACTAATTAGCGACGGAATATCCGTTGCTAATTATGTTTTACGTATTTTAATTTATTTTCTGTTTTGTGAAATTAGCGACGGAATATCCGTCACTAATTATTTTTAGAGACGAAATATTCCGTCGCTAAATAAGCCTTTTGGCGACGGAATATTCGTCGCTAAAAAGTTGATAGTAGGACACTTTTAGCGACGGAATTAATCCGTCGCCAAAAGTCAATTTTTAAAATTTTTTTTTTATTTTTCTATTACCCAAACCTGTAATAAATATTTCAATTCTCAACAACAACGCACAATAATCAATACACAAAGAAATATATATAATCAATTTAAAAAAATATTTATTATAAAAAAAAAACTATTATGTACAAGCCGGGAACCGGATACAGCCGGTTAGGGAGGGGAGAAGAGTACAAGCCGGGCAGGGGGGACAAGCTGGGGCTAGGCACGAGAAGGGGCTCATCAGGGGTTGCCGAGTCCCGGATCTGGATCCTGCTGATCCGGGGCCGGCTCGGCATGTCCAGCAGGGGTACCCTGCTGATCATGCTCCCTGATCATCCTCAACACCACCGTAGCAATGCGCTGGATCTCCTCGTCGTCCAACGGATGCCGAGGAGCCGGTGTCTGTGGAGGGGCAGCGGGGGGTGAGGACGCTCCTATCACGGCACGAGCAGTCGTGCTAGGCAGGCCGCGTATGCGGCCTTTCGGCCGATTGACGACCTCCGGCGTATCCAGCCATCGCTTCAACGCCCCAGTACTCGCACCCGTACTAGTGGACGCTGATGGCTGTCCGGACTGCTGCTCGGACCCCCTAAGCTGTTCATACGAGGCCTGCAAAAATAGTGATTTAAAGATATGTTAGGGCATTAATTAACGCAACAGACATTGAGGATAGAAAGACAAAAAATTAACAACTTAAACAAATTGACTCACATCGATCCGCCGGGCAATATCTGAAACATAGTCGCCCGCCCGGTGCGCCTCGTCCTTGTCCTTCTTCCGCACGTGCGTCTGATTATACGTCAGAGCTATGACCTCATCCTCCTCCAGATCCGGGTGCTGGACCGCATTCATGTGTCGGACGATGTCGTGTGGCACCGACCCCCCCGTGTGCGTCGGATCTTTGTTCTGTCTGTTCTCAGTCCCGCTCTTACTCTTGGCGTCCCAGCCTGGATCCGCAGCCCACCGATCTATCATCTCCCCCCATACAGTCAGTGATATCCAATGTGGGGGATATCTCTTCATCTCCGTCATCGGGGCACCCTCGGGCAGCATCTTCTTCGCCCGGTCCCGTGCGTCGTGGAGCCATCGGGGTAATTCTTGCCGATGTAAGCAAAGAAGGCCTGCTGCCCCAGTGCCTGCTGATCAGGCGAGTCAAACGTGAACCCCTCCTGTAAGGCATTCAATAACACAAATTAACTACAGAAAACAAACTCTAATTAAACAAATACTATCGCTGAAAAAAATACTTCACCGTACCAGCCACTCCTCCCATAGGGACTCCCTCGCAGCGGCATCCCAGTCCTTCCAGTACAGGCGTGGCTCGAAGAATCGGCCCTTCACAAGAACGCCGATCTTCGTCCTCGCCTGATTCTCCAGGATCCTGCCAAAGAAGTAAATAAATAAATTAATACAGTTCAAATATAAATTAACACCCCAAAATTTTAAATATAAGGCATGATGTGATTTTTTTTACTTACAGGCCCTCCTGGGTGAGCGTAACTCTCTGTTTACGCTGGGGGTCGATGCGTACCCCGCGTGTCGGCCACGGCCTCGTCGAGATCCTACAAAACACAGACATTAATACAGTTCAAATTTACTTTAAATATAAGGCTAGCAAAAATGTACTAAACACCGTTATCAACTATACCTGAGGTAGAACCCACGGAAGAAGGAGAATCACGCGCGTGTGGGATGAATCTGCGTCGGGCTGGGGTGATGGCTGGGGCTGGAGATGGGGCCCCATCTGCTGTCGTGAGCACTCTGTGCCTCGTCATCAGTGGGCAATGACGAGGTGGGACCCACCGGGGAGGAAGCAGCTCGGCGTCCAGCCCGGCCACGAATAGCCCGTATCCTATCCATATCTGACTTCGTATAGATAAATTACAAAGACATTAACACATTAAAAACAATAATTTGGCAGAAATCATCATCGGCATATATATATATATATATATATATATATGAACGGAGGTGCAAAAACACATCAATATGAACCAAGTTCTAAAATGTTACTACATTTTTTCCCGTGATGTTACAACATTACAAGTCAATCATTTTCAGTTTGAGAATCATCATCATCTTCACCACTTTCCTCGTCGTCCTCTTCTTCGTGGGACTCGTCGTCCTCTTCATCTTCTAATTCATCCTCTTCATCAGTAGACTCAGTCACATCATCTCCAACACTTTCCACGTCTTCCGCGTCATCATCTACGACTTCTTCTCCTACATGAAGTGTTGTTGGAAGAGGAAGATCGTCCTCCTCGTTGTTGACCTCAACAGGGAACAAGACAGGTGGTTGGTCGGCTTGAAAGGAGTCTAGCTCACTGTCATATGTCACGGGCAATTTCTTGGACTTGATAATTGTATACCAATGAGATTTTGGATTGGCAAACACAAAGGGCTCGTCTGATGCAAGTCTTGACTTGACATTGACATCTACAATCCCTTGAGAGCTAACACAGATTCCTCTACTGCATGTGACATCAAACCACGTACACTTGAACATTACCAGGCGGTTTTGGGAACCCAGATATGTTAGCTCAACAATCTCATCTAGCTCTCCGTAAAAGTCCATGCAATTCTCGGCATAACAGTCGCCGTTGACCAAGACTCCACTGTTTTGGGTTTGTTTTGTTCGGTCATCATCTTTTACGTTAAACCTAAACCCGTTGATGATATAGCCTCCATGACAGGATGTTTGTTTGTTAGGGCCTTCAGCTAGTAATTTCAAGCAGGAGGCCACTGGTCTATCCATTGACTGAACCTATTGTAGATGACGGTAAAAATTAAGGATAAATCAGTATACTAATTGGCCACAGAACTGTATATAACACATAATATAATTTCGTTAAACAATCTTACACGCCTTTTGAACCACTGTACAAATTGTGATTTCCGATGAGATTCAAGTCCAGCGGGATCAGTGATTAAAGATTCCGCATCGAACTCACTGCAAACCAATATAACTGCAATCTTATTACACACTTTCAATTATGTACAACAATGTTACTCAACAAATGCCGAAACTTCATCGCAATTTAGAAGGGCATATATTGTTGCAGCACTGTACTCTTCATCTCTTAGCCATCGAGTATACGTTCGGCGAACAGACTACCTGACTGCTTGAATATTGACAATTGCCCTTCCAAATTTGTGCTTGATCCGGGCTCATTTTGGCCTAGTTGATTTAACCTTGTATCAACATCAGGCCCGAAATATTGACTACAAAAGTTTACAAGTTCTTCCATTACGTAAGCCTCCGCAATTGAGCCCTCAACCCGAGCCTTATTGCGGACTTTTTTCTTTAAATGGAACATGAACCTAGAAGTTTAGCGAATCGAGTTAGGTGGAATATCAATGATAACAGGTGTCGCATTAATGTAAATGAACAACTGTAACAATTTAAAGATTACCTCTTGAAGGGATACATCCACCGATATTGCACGGGTCCACCCATCTTAGCTTCATATGCCAAGTGAACAGGCAGATGCTCCATTGAATCAAAGAACGAAGGTGGGAAGATTTTCTCCAGCTTGCAAATCGTCACCACAATGTTCTTCTCAAGCACTTCCATGTTACTCACCCGGATCGTAGAAGAACATATATCTCGAAAGAAATGAGATAATTCAGTCAAAGTCTCGCAAACAACCCGTGGCAACAGTCCCCGGAAGGCAATAGGAATGAATCTCTCCATGAATACGTGGCAGTCGTGACTCTTCATCCCTTGGAACTTGCATTCCGATACATTGCAACAACGAGATATGTTGGACGCAAACCCATCTGGAAGCTTCAAATTCTTAACCCACTGACAGACCTTCTCCACTTGTTTCTTGTCTAGACAGTAAGGTGCTTTCGGAAGTATCGTCCTCCCACTGACTGTCCAAGGATGCAATTCACGGCGTACACCCAACTGTTGTAGATCCCTTCTCGCTTTAAGGTGATCTTTCGATTTGCCCTTGACATTCATCACTGTGTTGAACACATTATCAAAAATGTTCTTCTCAATATGCATCACATGTTGTTTTGGATAACGAGCGTCCTCCAGTAGGCTAACTCCCAGAAGATACAAAATTTTCTCCAGTTGTGCTCTTTCCCGTACCTTGGAATCTTTTGATCTGGCACACCTTGCCGTGTGGTATGTCAGTATCAAGTGCCTCCAGGTGTGAGAGCACTTCTTCACCAGATGGGTAGTCCAGTGTGACAACCTCACGCTCGATTGTCCCGTCAAATTTATCCTTCTGCCTACGAAACTGATGGCCCGGTGGCAAAAGCTTACGGTGACATCCGAACCACGAGGGCTTTCTACCGTGCTTTAACGTATGACCGGGGTTCACGCCCATACAAGCAGGGCATGCTAGCTTCCCATGTGTGCTCCAGCCACACGTCATTCCCAATGCGGGAAAATCATGTATAGTCCACATCAAAGCAGCCCTCATCTGAAAATTCTGTTTAAGGGATGCATCATATGTTTCGACTCCATGATTCCATAACTGTTTTAACTCATCAATCAACGGCCTTAAATACACATCTATGTCCTTGTCGAGACTCTTCGGCCCCAGAATAAGCAACGACAAGAACATGTACGGCTTCTTCATGCACATGCCTGGTGGAAGGTTGTACGGGACAATAATAACAGGCCAACAGGAGTAAGGCATGGTAGACTGACCGAAAGGGTTGAACCCATCGGTTGCCAGACCAAGTCTAACATTCTGAACTTCCTGAGCAAAGACTGGATGCCTGCGGTCAAACTCCTTCCACGCCTCTCCATCAGCTGGGTGTGTCAGCACATCGGCATCGTTGCTACGAGTCTCACGGTGAGCCCTCATATGTTCAGCCATATTGGAGGAGTAGTACATTCTCTGAAGCCGTGGTGTGACCGGGAAATATCGCAATATCTTCCATGCAATGTTTTTCTTCTTCCCTTTGTCCGGTTTGTACCTCGAATGATCACATACTGGACACTGTGACAAATCCTTATTCTCTTTCCAGAATAATACACAATCGTTATTGCACGCATCTATCCGCTCATAGCTCAACCCAAGTTTCCTCATCATCTTCTTCGCGTCATAGTACGACGGGGTAGCTTTTCACTTTCGGGCATAATTTCTTTGATTAAGGTAACAAACTCGTTAAAACCTTTCTCACTCAGCCCGTGGTCTGATTTCAACTGTAATAACCTACTAACCGTAGACAGCCGTGTGTGTTTCGGAGCTCCATCCCACAATGGCTCTTCCGCAGCTCTCAACAACTCATAAAACTGATGAGCCCCCTCGTTCGGTGGTTGGGCACTGTCCTCACCACCATCGTTACCCCAGTCAACATTAGCATGCCCAGCATCCATAATCATATCTCGGTAATCATATCGTGCCTCCTCCCTAACTTCAGTTTGACTAGCCAGGTTGGACGACAATACTATCGTTTCCCCGTGCTGCGTCCACCTTGTGTATCCACCCATAAAACCGTACCGACGAAGATGCCATTTTACTTCAATTCTTTTTCTCCAATGCAACAACTCACATCTACCCACGGACACCTTATCTTATCAAAGTCAACATGTGCAGGATGCGCATAAGCGAAGTCTAGAAATTCGTCAACGCGATCCTCAAAATCTTCAGCATTCTTCCTTTTCATCCAACTTCGATCGACCGACATGACGACTGAATTATCGTACTGTATACCACCTTCAATTATGACCAATCATTAGGCAGGGTCGATGTAAATATGAATGCATGAATGTGACAACATGTCTATATATTTCCCTCCATTCTCTAATAGGTAGTGGTCCTATCCCATTCAGAAAAGCACATGTTTATAAAACAGTGAAGAACTCATGCTTAGTCCTATGTCTGCAAAAAATTCGGCAGCACCTCCCCGCATTTCTCCAAGTACACGACATCGATTAGGTGTTCTAACATTCATCTAACCTTGCCTTGTAAGGTTTGACGGATGTTCGAACACCAGATCTGTATGCACCCGGAGAAACACGTGAGAACGTGTACCAAATATCCACGACATAGAACACAGAGCATGAGTTGAAACACTGTTTTATAAACACGTAACTTTTTCAAATTGTCCAAACTGGACATCCAAAGGCTCATTACAAAGCATTACTTTGTAATGAGTACCTTTGAACGGGAACTAAGGGTTTTTATGCATGCATGCGTTCAGAAATTGATAAGTGTTTGTAATGCGTTCATAAACTAATTCAGTTCTTATAAGAACCAAATTAAATCCTCATGTATAATCGACGTGAGGCTCCAACGCCCGCCCTCATGCAAAGTGTGGGATATATATGAGGTGATCCAAAGCTTCGATCCAAGTAAAGCAGACCACCAAACATAGCATGAAGTATGAGCTCAGTAGCGACACCACGGAGTGTGGGTATGGCCTAGTTCTGATACTATATTAAAGCCTTAGATGCCTAACCCAAAAGTATACTCAAGAAAAAGAGAAGCCCACCACGTAAAAAAACCCGAATTCAGTCCCCATATAAAGTGTTGAGACTTTAACAATACCCAAGCTCAGCTCATTTGCTACTTCAGAGATTGAATCAGACCTGGTAATCGAAGAAAAACAAAGTCTTACATTTTTAGGTTGACAGATGATATGGTGTATGGCTAACAAATATACAACCTTGGAGCCGGGGCTAGAATGTGGAAGCGTATACGTTGCCC
>JAVXUP010003487.1:0-65820 GCA_033070095.1 Escallonia herrerae | reverse complement strand
GTCAGCATATACAGCATGCTCACCCACAATCATTGCACAAGATTTATATATCAGGCTAACTAGAGTACTTTTTCCTAGAAGAATACTAACTTCCAACACATATGGTAGCAACTCAGGTTCTTGAGGTAACATGGGCACCACATTTGATGAATTTGAACGAATGGGTAGAACCAGAATCAAACAGTACTCTAGCAACACATTGGAAAATAGTGAGTGCTCCTTCAATAACTGTGCTAGTATCTCAAACCTCTTGAGATTCCAATGCATAGTTTCGTCCTTGCACTCTTGGCTTCTTAGCATTCCCTTGCAGATTCCCTATACCCTGGTTATCTCGAGGCACAATTTGATTTCCAAAATAAGGGCAATTTCTCCCAATATGTCCAGGCTGAGCACACCTAATACACAAAACCATCTTTCTATGACATTCATTCTTTATATGTCCAGTCCAATTACAATATGTACATCGCTCTCCAATTCTGTGCTTTGATGGTTGCATGCTTGATATCTCAGTCTAATTTTCCTCTTATTGTTATCACTTGAAGATAATGCTGCAAAGCTGGCTTGACTACCAGTATAACCATTCATTTGATTACCTCGACCTCTTCCCTGATCGTTTCCATAGAAATTACGATTTCTTCCTTGTAAAGCCCTTTGAAAATTTCCCTGCCAAGTATTTGCTTGACTCTTTCCACCAAGGTTCACATTCCCACTATTACTGTTTCCTTGTCCACCGTATGATGGTGCTCTAAAGGGTTCTATATCAACATTCTTTTGCTCTTCCAAATCATCTTCAATAGCCAATGCTCTATCAACAACTGCTATATAAGTTTGTAACTATAAAGGGATCAACGTATCCCGAAGATTCTTATTCAAACCTTTAACAAACTTTCTTTCTTTTCTTTCTTTTGTATCCACCAGATGTGGACAAAATCTAGCTAAATCAGTAAACTGTGATTTATAAAGTGATACCGACATATTTTGCTGTTCAAACTTTAGAAAATTTACTTATTTCTTCTCTTGGATCACCGCTGGAACATACTTATTAGTGAACTCCCTTTTAAAGTTTTCCCAAGTCCACGAGACTCCTTCTCGCTTCCACTTCCTAGATAACAGTATCAGCCATCTTTCTGCATTAGCCTATAGCATAAAGTTATTATACACCAACCTCTGAGAATTTGAAATCCTAGCAGTATCAAGAATTTTTTCCGCTCTAGCCAACCATTCCTCGGCTATCGTTGGATCAGGCTTCCTAAAAAATGGGTTCTTTATCAGTTTAACAAACCTATCAAGGGTAAGTACCCCATCTCCTAATACCTGAGTAGTATTCAACATCTCCTGGGATTGCTCAACTTGTTGAGTACCTCTAACATTACCTTCATTCACTACTTCTTGCACATTTGTATCTACAGGGGCATTTCCACCCATTTGTCTCATTTCTTCTACAACTTGCTGGAGTATCTGACAAGCCTCCAGTAATCCACAATTCATCACATGATTATTATTTCCAGTGGAGTGCTCTTCTACATTTACCTGTGAGTTGTGCCAATCCTAACCTTCAACATTAAACTCATAATTATTCCTTCTTTGAGTTCCTTCGTCGGCCATTCGTTATTGTTTTCTTGATTTCAAGCTCCGTGCTCTTGCTTCGTTATAGGCCTATACACAACTCCATATAAGTACCCCCATACAGTATGCAAAATTCAAAAATAACTATCCACACAAGGCCTTAGGATCTTATCCCAGCCTTTAACAACGTTCTGATACCATAACTGTAATGCCCCAACTTAGGGTTATCTCAACCCGGCTGAAGCATTACGACACATCGGCTAATCACATCATACCGATAATATAACTCATTCTAACTCATTTCGTAATTAAACCATATCATACAAAATTAAAGAGTTTACTGTTACAAAACACACCTAGTAAGCTCTTTGCCAGATCTCAAAGTTGACATACTATACTATTCAAGTACAACTTAATTCCAAATGTACAAGTGTTCCCTTGCCCGTCTTCTCACCGTGCCTCACACCTTTTCCTTTCCTTTTGAGGGACTGGCTCCTTGATCTAAAATATTATGGGTAAAACTCGTTAGCCCATTGGCACAATAAGGTAATCAAAGACATTTAATGTAACTTTCAACTCAAGAATATTGATAATGCATGCTATTGCAATTCAATCACATTAAGCAGTTTTACATGTGCACATAACACATAATATTCACACTTAGTTGAGCATTACAAGAGTTTATCATTCCCAAATTTAGTCCCATCAATAGACCACCCATATGTCACCACACCCGGGATATAAGATCACAACCTTTGCCTCCGCCAAAGGCAAAGTAACCAAAAATAATTGAATACTGATACTGCCTCAGGTGGCAGTTGAAAATACAACTGTTCTGCTCATACGGTGCACTGCTACTCAAACACAATCAAATCAACCCCCAATCATCTGAATGAGGTAGCATAATAATCATTAATAATATATCAATCATCCTTTACAATGAAAGGATGTAACATGCTCATGTGCAAGCAAACAGATCATTTTATACACGTAATTTTTGTAATCTTTATTTACTTGCACCATAAAAACATAGCTATCAAATATTTAGTCACTTTCATCATATAACATCATCTTCATAACATCTCAAACATGTAATACAATCATTTATATTCAGCAACTTAGCTTTAATTATAGAACTTAACAAACATGTCCAAAACCATGACTAACTATGTCTAGTTTGACATAATTCCATAATTCACACGTATTGTAACCTATTTCACGTCTTTCATAATCTCCAATATATTAAACATGAATAGGTTCACTCATTAACAAGTCTCTAACAAGTATTCAAAAGTTTGACAAAGAATTCATACTAAAAGAGTTACGCTAACATAGCATATATCTATATTCATGCCTTAAAAATCCATTAAAAAACATTAATTATCTTGCCTTAAAGAAGAGATGAAAGAACCAAATTTTCGGATTTGGTTTACCTTCAAAATACTCCTCAAAACCCGTTCAAAACACTGTTTGACATTCATTGCAACTTTTCAAATTAACTGCTTAAAGTTTCCTATAAAAAACAAGCCCTAAATCTAGATTTTGTAAGGTTTTTGGTTGATTTTCTTGTAATTTTTTTTCTCAAAAACGAGGTAAGAAGATTCGAGCATGTTAATGAGGTCTTTTAAATAAAATTAGAAGCAAGTAGGATTGTCACGACCCAAACCCATGGGTGAGCCCATGAGCTAGATCCGCGACAGGCCGCAGGCCCATTCAAACCTCCACCCAGGGCTCTGCCAGGCCTTACGACAACCTGTACTCAAAATTCATTCTAACTTCCTAAATTCTATAAGAGTAAATTGGCTATCAAGAGCCTCACTTAGAAACTTCCACAACTGTCATAAATGACTTCAACTACACAATTAACTCTATGGAGATCAATGCTCCGGCCAATTCTCTAAAACATAAAATTTATACTACTCTGTCTTCTAAAGATTAATGATTGCTCTAAGAGGGACCATCTTCCGTGAGTCCGATCTTGTTTCCCTCATGGATGTCGGTTTCATCTAAATGATCACCTGAAAACATTTATAAAAGAGTGAGCTGAGGGCCCAATAAGTACACATACCATATCCCTAAAATAGCTTTTGTATTCATAAAAACATGCCATGGTTTCTTCATTTAAAAAAATGGGTAATAAATTTATAGAAAATACTATACACATATATACTTTATAAAAGCAAATCATGCTTCAGAAAAGCTCTTTCAAAACGAACGCATAGCAACAGTAACTAAACTTTGAATGCCATCCTATCTCTTTTCACTGTGTGTTGTGGTCAGCGTATGGTCCCACTGACTAGGACCCAAAATCCCTCCTCCACCCGGAATAAATAATATTGTGGACGCAAGGGCGAATCACGATGCAACAGTACTGTGCGCCAACGTGTGGTCTCGTTGACCAGGACCCAAAATCTACTTTTCCCAGTGGATATGGGGCACAACAACCAATATTAATCTCACGATTAACACAGAGTTCTCAAAAACCAATGTAACACTTTTCATGATAATTATAACTCATTTTCTCATCAATCAGTTGCACAAAAAGCAGGAGTATCACAATTACTTAAAACATTCATTTGGTAAAACCACATATACATACACCTATATTGGAAAATAGGGTGTACGGAGGAACATGGCAGGAGTACTTACCGGAATAGCTATGCGGTTCCTTCTTCCAAGTCTGCCCTAGCTCTTGTCTATCGAAACCTAATAATAAATCATACTGATGTTATTCATTGCCCTTGAATCAGGCCTAGGTGCTGAATTTCCCCCTAGTGCGCAAAATTACCAAAATACCCCTCAATTATGTAAAATTACTAAATTACCCCCAACACCTAACGTACCGTTACACACCCAATATGACTCAAAACATCCTTTTGAAACAACCCTAGGAGTGTTTTGTTGGATAAGATTGATCTTCCTGAGAATTCTCCGTTCGGAATCCCAAACCGTTCCTTAAATTGAGCGCTAAGGTTCCTATTTTAAAATATATCCAAACGGCACTAAAATGGCACAAAATTTCAGACGTTCAAGCATCTCAATGTGTTTAGATCATTATAAATTTTTTGGTTAAAAATAATTTTGTTTACTATATTAAACAATTTAAAAGTATGTTTTCAAAATAAGATCGTTTCAGGCTTGTCACATGCCTAGAAAAAATCCATAAATTTCTACATTGAAGGTTTCACAAAAATAAGGCTAGTTTTAGTTTTGAACTTTGCCCAAATATACTCAATAATGGCTTAAAAGTCTTGGGCAATAGAATAATCTATAAATCTAGAAACAACATTTTTTCAGCAAACCCTAGTTTTGTACATTGACCATTTTAAGCCTGAAACATGATGAATCTTAGAAAACTCAAAACTAAAAAGCTAAAGCAGACTTTCTAAGGCTTTCATAAATATAAGGGTCACAAAAATCCAATGAGTAATGACTTCTCTACAGTAAATCGAAGTGGCTAATCAAAACAGCACATCTCTGTGCAGACCAATTTTGTTCGATGATTATTTTGGAGCCGAAGTACTATGAATATTAGAAAACTTAAAACTACAAAGTTTAAGAGGACTTCCTGAGTTTCTAGCAACATAAAGTTCACAAAAACACCATGAGTAATTAATTTTCTATGACAAATCGAAGTAGCTACCCGAAACAGAAAAATCTGGACTTCTACAGCGAATTGAATTTAAAGTCATTTTTCGATATCAAAACGTAAGATTTTGAAAAAACTTAAAACTGAAAAGTTGAAGGGGACAAAATAAAGTTTTCCGAAAGTATAAAATCACATCAATTGCATGAATAATGAAATAGATATGAACAAAAATCTAACTCACTCTCATGCTGATCTACAACAACTTTCTTCTCAAACACGCCCACATCTCACCCTCTGAAACACACACAATACACACACAAACCCTAGCATTTACACATTAAGATCCCTCTAAAACACACCCAATATTAAAATTTAAAACACCCAAATAAATAGCTAAAATTAGAGAGAAGAGACTAGGAATTTACCTTGAAAATTCCTGCCCTAGGTGCTCCCTTCTCTCTCCCTTTCTCTCTCTAGTTTCACGTAAAAGAGGCTGACCAATGTTTTTCTGTGGCGGCTGGGAATTATGCTAGTCTTTTATATAATAACCCTAAAAAGGACAATTTTCTTAAAAACCCCTGGGTGAATTTTAAATGTTTTCTTTTTTCCAAGTTTATCCATAAATTTTAATATTATTTGAAGACCCCAAACTAATCATATTAATAGTCAAAATTATGCATTCTGATAAACTCAAAAGAAAACACGAAGTTATGGTGTTACATTCTTCCCACCTCATTAATTTGCAACTTAAGAGCATTATAAATTGTCGCTAAAGGTTGCCGATAAAATGTCGTTTATGCAAATTGACGCTAAATGTTACGTGCAAGAATTATCGCTAAAGAACTAAAATAACTAGTAAGAAATACCAAGGTTCGGGGTATTACATTATCCCCCACTTATAAAAATTTCGTCCTCGAAATTTAGTTTACTCATAACCATTCCTGATCTCAATATCCACCAACATATACCTCAAATCTTCCTACATCCATTTAAACAACGTAAATACAATTTCAAGCACTTTACAAATTATATGTACAAAAGTTCTCAAAGTATAACTTGCATTTATCACACTTGACCCATCGATCAATATTACCTCAAGGAATCACAGGTTTCACCCCAGTGTAACTACTATCTTTACTTTTTAATCGATCTCCATTTGTACCATTAAATTGTTGTTATACTGTAAGGTCTAACCAACGTCATATGACGATCAACATCAAATATTTCACCATACTAAGAAATTTCGATTATAACTTGGGATTCCGTACTTCAACCGACAGGATTCTTAATCAAGTTTAAAATACTTATTACTTAGTTAGTACGAAACTCACTTAATTAAATTTCTCCACTCCAAATTAAATCCATATACCACACATTAAATCAATCTCTAATTTATCATGCTTCCACTGTGCCACTCTAATAATCTACCTTATAATATCAAAGCACTATGCTTTCACTACATAACTCCCAAACGAAGGTGTCATCGAATCTTACACATAACCTCCAAAATACGAGTCGAGAACATCAATAGCAGCTTCAGTAACATTTATAGCAACTTCAAGCATTTCACCATGTTGTAAGGTTTTAGATTATAACGTAGGATTCCATAATCCAACTGATGTTGTTACGCAACCTCGAAATAGTTAAACTTAGCGAGTACGATGCTTAGTGAACTACATTTACTCCACTTCAAACTCAACCAATTAAATAAGTTTCCAATTACCATGCTTCCGCTACGCTTTTCAGATAACACGCCAAGCTGTACTTCTCGCACAATCTACTTATTAGTAGCAAGCTTAACTTCAAGCCTATGGCGTACTAAGTTACTGAGCAATTATCCCACTCTAACGGATCCCACCTTGAGTTCTAACTACAACTCTTATCAGCTTAGTCACGAGTCTACAGAATCATATACCTCTCAATACTGCACCACAATTCACCCCTATGAAAATCTAACCGTTAAAATTTTCATGTGAAAGTGTAACGCTTAGCTCGAACATATTACATGGCCATTTATACTCCTCTAGTTGCCAACTTTAAAAGACCCCTTCACCTTTTAAAAGTCCTCAAATATTTCACATAAACAAATATACTCTTAACTTCGTGGCTCTGATCATAATCATTCTATAGACATAAATTGCATTTTTCTTTCTCTGAAAGGATAAAATACTTAATCCCGTCAAAGATGGTGAGCAACTAGTTCTAGTCCTCAATTACATCCTTTTATCCTATAGTACTTAAGTCCTCGAAGTTAGATAAAGTCATGCACGCCAATCAATGTAGGACCCTGGGCTACAGCTAAAACCCAAAATGCACGCTCAAAACATCATTACTCATAACCTCAATTCACCTCCGCCATAGTCCAATATATGCACATAACTTGTACCTAGTGAAATGAGGATATAAGATCTAAAGCCAAATTCTCGTGTGCATCCTCAGAAAAGTCAACCCAGTGGCTCTATGCTCTCAAACAAAATTTTACTCATCCCAATCACACATTTCAATTCAAAGCACTACTATTCTACGAAACCTTGTTTAAAAAACTTATAAACTTAGAAACCTCACTATAACAGAAAATTTTTCACTTAGCGCTCTAACGGTTGCAACTAAGAGCTACGAACAAGCTACAAGCTCCAAGAACTTCAAGAAACCACAGCCTTGTATTATCTCTATCTAGCTATTAAGCTAGTGTTGTTCTACAATCGTGATTAGGTTTTGGCAAGCATATCTCTCCAGCTTCACTAAATGAAAAATAGTTTTCCTAATGATATCTATAACCTTCGAAACATAACTCATGATCACCAATAGCAACCTAAAGAAACTTCACCAATAAAATTTGGATCATAACTTAGGGTTCTATAACCTAACCAGCGAAATCATTACTTTAACTCTAATAATATCCCAAGAGCGTAATGCTCTGATACCATTTCTGTCACGACCCAAACCCATGGGTGAGCCCATGAGCTAGATCCGCGACCGGCCGTAGGCCTATTCAAACCTCCACCCAGGGGCTCTGCCAGGCCTTACGACAACCTGTACTCAAAATTCATTCTAACTTCCTAAATTCTATAAGAGTAAATTGGCTATCAAGAGCCTCACTTAGAAACTTCCACAACTGTCATAAATAACGTCAACTACACAATTAACTATATGGAGATCAATGCTCCAACCAATTCTCTAAAACATAAAATTTATACTACACTGTCTTCTAAAGATTAACGACTGCTCTAAGAGGGACCATCTTCCGTGAGTCTGATCTTGTTTCCCTCATGGATGTCAGTTTCATCTAAGTGATCACCTGAAAACATTTATAAAAGTGTGAGCTGAGGGCCCAGTAAGTACACATACCATATCCCTAAAATAGCTTTTGTATTCATAAAAACATGCCATGGTTTCTTCATTTAAAAAAAAATGGGTAATAAATTTACAGAAAATACTGTACACATATATACTTTATAAAATCAAATCATGCTTCAGAAAAGCTCTTTCAAAACGAATGCATAACAATAGTAACTAAACTTCGAATGTCGTCCTATCTCTTTTCACAGTGTGTTGTGGTCAGCGTATGGTCCCATTGACTAGGACCCAAAATCCCTCCTCCACCCGGGATAAATAATATTGTGGACGCAAGGACCAACCATGATGCTGCAGTACTGTGCGCCAACGAATGGTCCCATTGACCAGGACCCAAAATCCACTTTCTCCCGTGGATATGGGGCACAACGAGCAATATTAATCTCACGATTAACACAGAGTTCTCAAAAACCAATGTAACACTTTCCATGGCAATTATAACTCATTTTCTCATCAATCAGTTGCACAAAAAGTAGGAGTATCACAATTACTTAAAACATTCATTTGGTAAAACAAAGTATACATACACGTATATTGGAAAATAGTGTGTACAGAGGAACATGGCAGGAGTACTTACCTGAATAGCTATGTGGTTCCTTCTCCCAAGTCTGCCCTAACTCTTGTCTATCAGAACCTAACAATAAATCATTCTGATGTTATTCATTGCCCTTGAATCAGGCCTAGGTGCTGAATTTCCCCCAAGTGCGCAAAATTACCAAAATACCCCTCCATTATGTAAAATTACCAAATTACCTCAATGCCTAACGTACCGTTACACACCCAATATGACTCGAAACATCCTTTTAAACAACCCTAGGGTCATTTTTTAGATAAGAATGACCTTCCTGGGAATTCTCCGTTTGGAATCCCAAACCGTTCCTTGAATTGAGCGCTAAGGTTCCTATTTTAAAATATATCCAAACAGCACTAAAATGGCACGAAATTTCAGACATTCAAGCATCTCAATGTGTTTAGATCATTATAAAATTTTTGGTTAAAAATAATTTTGTTTACTATATTAAACAATTTAAAAGTATGTTTTCAAAATAAGATCATTTCAGGCCTGTCTCATGCCTAGAAAAAATGCATAAATTTCTACATCGAAGGTTTCACAAAAATAAGGCTAGTTTTAGTTTTGAACTTTGCCCCAATATAGTCAATAATGGCTTAAAAGTCTTTGGCAATAGAATAATCTATAAATCTAGAAACAACATTTTTTCAGCAAACCCAAGTTTTGTACATTGACCATTTTAAGCCTGAAACATGATGAATCTTAGAAAACTCAAAATTACAAAGCTAAAGCAGACTTTTTAAGGTTTTCATAAATATAAGGGTCACAAAAATCCAATGAGTGATGACTTCTCTACAGTAAATCGAAGTGGCTAATCAAAACAGCACAAAAATCCAATGAGGGAGAGTGTGTGTGTGTGTGTGTCTGAATGTGTGGGTCACTGTGTGTCTCTATTTGGTTGTTTCTCGTGTGGAACTCTGGATATGTGCACTTGGCTACCAGACAAGGGAGAAGAAGGCTTTGCATCACTGTAACACCCTGACATTCTTAACGAATTTATTTAAAAATTCTTTTTAGCAGCGAATAAATTTTTAGTAGCGACCTTTAGCGACAAATGTTTTTGAAAATATAAGTTATAGCTTAACGATAGCAGTTATAGGAGATGTCGATTGATGTCTTTAGTGACGAGTAGCGTTAAAGATATTTTTAGAAACTTTTGGCGACGAATTTTCTTTTAGTTAGCGTTGGTATTTTTATGTAGTCACTTTTAGCGATAAATAGTGAAACGGGTTAGCATAATAGCCTTTAATAATTTTCCTAACATATAGTTTATTGTAAATATGTTTAATTTTGGACCATTTTGCAATAAAAAAAAGTTCGGGTAAAAATTTTAGTGACTAATGAGAGTGTAGGGGTTCTTTTTGGGGATTTACCATATAGGTCTTATATATAAACCATCTTATAATATAGAGCAGCCTTCCAACACCCACTTATACATGATCGGGTGAGAGAAAGCGAGATACAGAGAGAGAAGGAGGAAGGAGACGGAAGAAGAAGGGTTCTCCGGCAAGTTTTGGGGTAAGTTTATGGTTCCTTTGCTTTGCTCTTATTTCTTTAATTGTTTACGGGAGTAAAGGGCATGGGGAGAAAGATGTGAGAAGGGGATTTTGTGGGTATGCTAGAGGTGTTTGTACATGTGTGTGTCTCGTGGATGTTGGTACATGAAAAGGGAAAGGGGAGAGCCATGTAGGGGCTGCGATAGTGTTTGAATTTTTGGGTTTGCGTGAATGTTTATGTGAGGAAAAGAAAAGGGTTATCAACGTGAACACCATGGCTGGCATGGTTCGGACAAGAGGAGCTACTGCAGTGAGGCAGTAGCTTGTAATGGGTTTTGTGTTTGTGTATTTATTGTGCGTACAGGTGTAAGCTATAACAAAGGGGGCATGTTTACAGTGGTGTAAGGTGTGGTTAGTTCATGAGTGTGTGTATAATGGACAAGAGGAGGGGCTGCCAAAACAGCCCCATGCACACATGTGTATTTTTATGGGTTTGAGAAGAGATGTGTGTGTATTGTGTATATAGTTGTGTGCATGCGTTGTGGGTGCTGTGAGCCTGAGAAGGTGTTTAAGTGTGTATGTGAGATTGTGTTGTGTACGTATATATATAAGCAGGTGCAGTGTGGTGGCGAGCATGTACCTATGTGAATGAGTGGGTATGTGGTTTGCAAGGAAAAGAGAGAGATGTGGCAATGGGTTTGAAAGGTTAAAAATGGGTGTGGGCTGTTGTACTTGTGCAAGTGGGTATGCTAGGCAAGGAAGCAGCGACTGCCTCACGGCAGTAGATGTGATGGAGAAATCTTGTGTGTGCTTGAGGTTGCCATGGAGACAGCCTGTGTGTGTGCGCGCGCGCGCGTGCATTTGGTTGGGTAGTGTTCACAGGTGAGTGCGGGTTGTGGGTTTCTAAGTGGTATGTGAGTTGTGTTTTGAAGTGGGTGTGACCGTGTATGAGGGTGCAAAGTTATGAGCTCTATATGTGTGTAATTGGACAGCAATAGCTACCGTCACAATGTGTGTGTGTGTGTGTGTGTGTGTGTTGTAAGCTTTGAGTGTGCCGTGAGTGAGTGTTTTTAAGAGTTTGTGTGTGTACGCTGTGTGAGTGGGGGGGGTACTACCATAAGGCAGTATACCCAGAAGTGTTTGTGTGTGTTGTGTGAATGAGTCTTTGCATATTTGGGTGAGCAAAAAATGGTGTGCATGTGTAAGGGTACAGGTGTGTTGTTGTATGGGTGAATGCGTGTATAATGCAGTGTGTGTGAATGTGCTGTGTGCTTGTGTGTGTGTGGGGTGGCCAGGGCAGTTGTGTGTGTGTGTGTGTGTGTGTGTGAGGTAATGTGTGTTTTTGCAGAGGAGTGCATTAGTGTGAGGCAAGCAAGGCAAGTAGTACACTGCCTGCATATGTGTGTGTGTTTAGGTAATGTAGACACGTAGGATATTTCTGATAGCACTACTCCTATCATGTCTGACTTTTGCTACTTACTATCAAACTTCCACCAGTTTAATATTGAAAAGGCCACACCCCCCAACTAAAAGAATCTAGATCTCTAGCTACTTTTACTTGCCATGCTCAGATAGACGTCTACCAAGACTGGGTGCATGACTGTTTGCCGCAACGAGGTCTTTGATTCCATTTTGCGTCTAGCAACGGTTTAGTGGTTCCTTACTAGACCTGTATTATTTTGTTTAGACGTTGTGTGGAAGTAATCCTTGCTAAAATCATGATATGTCATGATTATCAGATTACGTGTAATTTGTAAACACCCTATGGTGTTTTCGACCTTTGTTGATCAATGCCATTCTACCTTTATATCCCAAAAAAAAGTGTGTATATGTGTGTGTTAATGGAGTGATGTAGGTGTGCAGTGAAGGAGAGTGGTGTGCATAGTCTGCTGTGTATGTTTGGGTGTGATTAGAGTTAGCACAGAAGGGGAAGGAAGAAGAAGACCAGCTGCTTGGTTGTTCAGTGAAGGTAGTACACTATGCTTGTAGAATTGTACCACGAGTTCGCGTTAAATTCGACACGTGTGTAGACTAGCACACGGTTATTGTTAGCATACAAAACTCTATAGTATAGTACGTTAGGCCATATTAGAATTTATGGCAAAATTTCATAATTTTCTGAAATGGTTTGTATTTTAATATTTTCTATAATTTCAGATTTGTAAAATTCTTTTAAAGCCTTTAAACTCATGAACATGTTTTAGAAAAATTAGAGTAATTGTTTTATGGTATAAAGAAGCCCCAGTTTAAGTTTGATAATTTTTAGATTTAATTTGTTTTCATTTTCGTATCGCATTGATTTTAGAAAATTAAAAATTTTAAAAATAGTTTTGATGTCTTTTAAATTTTGATTTTAGTTTCTATAATTTGTATACATATTTTAAAGTTCTTATAAAAATTATGGGATTTTATTTTCAGCTATAATCAATCTTGGCAATTTATGGGTTTTTAGAGTATTTTAAAGAAATTATTTTTTATTCAAAAATATTCAAAATTTTAGAAAACTTATATTTTGACTTCTTATAATGTTTTAAGCTATAAAAGTATTTTTTTATAATTTAATATGTGTTTGGAGTATCGTTACGTACTAAAGAGTGCATAAAGATTTCGGTCAGGTTAGCCGTGGGCGGAAGCGCTGCGAGTCGAGCAATTTCGGGTTAGAAGTGGGCACGTGGTGGGTAGTTGATATTAGGGTTTATAGTATATTAGACATAGATTGTGTTCTAACAAATAAATTGTCAATCTAGGTTTATTCAGAGATTATTGATCGAGGTTTGGTAACATTGCTTAGCTTGAATCGAGGTAAGGAATTCCATTCAAACCCTATATCATTGTTCTGATTTCAAATGCTTTATCATATTACAGACTACATTGAATGTTGATTTTTATGATTGATATAAAAAAATATTTTTTTAAACTACCCATGAAACCCTGATTTGAGCCATTTAGTGATCGTTTGAAATTCTGATTCATACTTATCTGTTTATTGACTCTATCATCGTAAAATATTTTTAATTCTATTTATTGCTTCTCAATGTTGACATGAGTTAGTAATCTGAGAGTTATAAGGATGGTTTGTATTGCTGAAATTTTAAGGATGGTCTGTTGGTTGGGTTAAACTAGTACCTAAATGGACTAGTCAGTGTACATATGCATATGTAAATTGTATCGATCACTGCCGGGGTGACTTTGCTACATCGTACTACTCTTGTTCGATATTTCCTGTTTCTGTTTTATTGCACCTGAACTGTTTTGAAATAACTATTGATTTAAGGGATTGAGTTGATACTCGTCCCTACGTTTATATTAAAATGTTGTGGTTTTCTTTGAAAACCGTTTTTAAAATTTTCATTTGATTGTATATAGAAGAAATCAATTGAATCGCTCCGTTTCTCTATTTTCAAAGTTGTTAGTTGGTTTAAATATAAAATCATCTTATTTGTTATTGATTGTTTAAAAATCTTGATTGACCTTACTGGGCTCTCAAAAGCTCACTCTCCTTTGACTTCCTTTCCGCAGGTTGCCTGAGTATGGATTAGAGCGAATGAAAGAGAAAAAGGGACTTTAATTTTTAATAGTGATCATTAAAACCCTTGCGGGGGTAAACTTCTTTAGCTTGTTGGTTAGTCTTAAATTGATATGAGAAATTGTAATGATTAGAAGCTCTGACATAGGTTTTTCAAAGTTAATTATTTGAAATCAAGGTTTTTATGTCATTAAGTAGTGATTGTTTTAACTCTCCGGGAGTTCTGGGTGATAACGCTCCAGAAAAGTCCAGGTTAACAAAGCTTCGAATTTTGGGGGTGTTACAATTACACTAAGAAGGTAGCACACGTTATGCATATTTAGCGTTATATGTGGGTTTTGTTTGTGGTCTTTGAAAATTAGGAACAACTGAATAAAATTTTCATTCTTTGTCTACTAGTCAAACCAGATAAACTCAAAATTAGGAAGAGCTAGATATGTTAGAAAAAATTCATCTAAAAATAATAAACAATAATACCCGATATATGATGTTGAAAGAACCACGGCTTAGAGGCGCGTAAACGCTTCTTCAAGATAGTTGAAGCCTCTTCCACATGCAAACAGAAGATTACCTTGGCAACTCTATCTTTGGGATTCAACCATGCTGAGATTCACTGTTTATCTAAAAGAGTTGCACTTTTTTACAATGGATCATGTATCCACCTCCGATCGATCAAAACATAAGTTTGAAACAAGATTTTACTTCAAGTATTGTTATCTCAAGTGAAGTGTAAGAGCCCCCTCTTATGCTAATAAGGATCATATTTGTTTGAAAATAAATTAAGGGATTAATTATTAGATAAAAATGGTCGATTAACCATCTCTAAAGGATTCAGTCGAATGAATCCCGATTCAGTCGAATGAATCCCGATTCATTCGAATCAATCTTAGTTAGGCCGAAAAACCTTAATGCCACTGAAAGATTCATTCGAATGAAGAGTGTTTGATTTGAATGAAAATTGTTTGCTTCGAATGAGAAGTTTTCGGTCGAATGAAAATTAATTTTGAATAAGACAATTTCGCGACTGAAGGATTCAGTCGAATGAAAAGAGCATATGTGAAGAAGGTAATTTCACGACTGAAGGATTCAGTCGAATAGAAACCCCCCTTTTTGTGAAGGAATAGTTTTTCTTCGAATGAAAATGTTAGTTTCCCTCTTCGTAAATATTGGAAAGTTTTGGGGGTACATTTTGAATAAGTATCTAAAGTTCTGGGAGTGTTAGTGTAAATTGCCAACTTAGGATTCTTCCTATAAATAGCTTTTTTTTTTTCCTCCAACTCTTCGTTTTAGTTCCCTTGCCTCTCCTCTCTTCTTAAAAATTGAGAGAGAGGGAGAGGGCTTGGGAGACTCTTGATATACTAAGGCGACACTTTAAGGATTTCATATCAAGAGCATGTTAAAGTAAGGGATTTCGTATTTCTTGTTGTGGTAAGGATTCGTTAATTAGTATCACTTTACTAGTTGTTATACAACTTTGGAAAATCATTCAATTTGCTTCGTATTTGCTTTCATTGCCATTCGAATCCGAAATTCATAATTTGCATATGATCATTAGAATGAATAACCTTTTGTTGAAAAAGGGGGTCTTTAAAACTTTTGTAGTCACTCCAGTGACTTTTGTAGTTACTTGGTAACTTTTGTAGCCACCTTAGTGGCTTTTGTAGTCACTTCAAGTGATTTTCAGATAGTCCTCACAATGACGGCTATTACGCGACTGGTGTGCATTTCATACCTTCGGGTTTTCTGTTCGATTTAGGCCTATGGTCACTAATGATCATTTCGTATATTTGATTCGCTTTATTGACGTAAATGTTAATTGCTATTGTTTGTTCGTCAAAGTTATGGATTTGTTTTGAAATACGGACTAACGCAATTGCTTTCCATTTGATTTCCACTGGGCTATTTCAGCTCATCCCCTATTTGTTTGCCTTGTCCCTTACCACAGGTGGTAAGCATAATTAGGCGCTTGGCACGTTTGGGGAATTATAGCTTCTAATTTGTTAGCATGTCAAAAACAATGTATTCTTTTTTGAAAACTTTACCCGGATGTGGGTAATTTGATTTGGCATTAGACTGTTGTAATAGAATTTTAGGATGAATCATTCTTTTGTGATTAATGGTTATAAGAGGCAAGGTTGTTTTGAGCCTCCTTCTTTTAGAGATACTTTGTTGATTATGTATTAGATGCTCTGTTTATACCTTTGTGTAATACTTTGTTGATTATGTATTAGATGCTCTGTTTATACCTTTGTGTAATTGAGTATTTTTTAGAAAGCATATGATATTAGGACTTGGAGTATTGTTGGTAATGGCTCCCAAGGTTGGGGGCGTTACATGAAGATAGTTTCTCTTATCCTGTCTTGTTCTCAACATTAAACCCTTTACCCCTTTATATAGTGGTACAAAAATGTATGTTCTTAGAACCTTATCAAGTTCTTTGAACCATACCAATTCAAGATTCATCAATGAATCTTATAAAGTACAATGAACTAAAAGTAGGTTAATTTTATCTAAGGAGTATACATGAACCTAAGTTAATGAATATTCAAATTCATTTACAAAAATAATGTTAAAAGAATAAAACCATTTGGAAACTTAATAAGTCTCAAAGTTCATGGAATTTATCTTTTTGAAACTAGAGTTCAATGAACTTTATTTTATTTTCAGATATAAATAGTCATATTTGAAATACATTTCCAACACTCCCACTTGTTTCAAAATTTTAAAAGTTATGCTTGATCGGCACAGTCATGTACATCAGCAAATGATACCTTTTGGGTTTGAACCATTTCCTAGTAAAGTATTCCTTGATTCATTTAGGAACTTAATGGATAAAGTCTTGAATTAAGAACTGTGTTAACAAATCAGAAATACATCACATTTACTTATGTTTCGGAGATGAAGTACTAAAGCCCGACACATTATGGCCCTGTGTCTTGATCCCAACACTCTGAGTGCTCTAAGGATTATAAAGCCTTAATAATCTTATAGGAAGCGGCCACACTTCCACACCCAGATCGGTGAATCCATCAAGGGTGACCTTGCACACCCCAACACAAAGTTTATGAGCTCATTAAGAGAACTAAGTCTCAACCTTCACTTAAACAAGGTCATTCGGTGAATCCATCAAGAGCTATCCTGCTAGCCCCAACCAAAACCCACAGGTCTATAGATATATTAAGAGATACAATCTTAACGTCTATCTCATGCAGGAACATGCAAGTACATCATAGGGAAGGTAGAATGAAAATTCATTTCATTATGTGCATCACTAGTTGTCACATTACTCATTTTCCCCATTCAAAACCCAAGATAAAAATCAACTGGCTTGGGTATCCATAATGTACAACTTAACAATCAATAGGCTTTATACCCATCCCCCTCGATGTCTCAGACACTAAGTCTATTCCCAAGCCTTTTGACAAAGGATCCGCCAAATTCAAACTTGATTTCACATATTGAATGGACATGATTCCATCAGCCTCTTCCATACATGATTGTGCTTTAGACGAACTTGTCTAGATTTGCCATTATAGCACTCACTACTTGCCCGAAGCAAAGCAGTCTTATTATCACAATATATTGTCAAAGGCGGGAGTGGTTTACTCCACATAGGAATATCAACTAAAATGTTTCTAAGCCAATCAGCTTCCTCTCCAGCAAAGGATAAAGCAATAAATTCTGATTCCATGGTGGAGTGAGTAATACAGGTTTGCCTCTTCGATTTTCGAGAAATTGTAGCTCCACCCAACAAAAATATCCATGCAGTCACATATATAGAATCATCTCTATCAGAATTCCAAGTGGCATTACTATAGCCCTCAATAATAGCTGGGAAGCTACCATAATGCAGACCATAGCTCATAGTACCCTTCAAGTACGTCAAAACTTGTAAGAGCATTCTAGTGTTTTTTTACTGGATTGCTTGTGTAGTTACTCAGGATGCCAATAATATAAGCTATATTTGGCCTTGTACAACACATAGCATACATAAGACTGCTAACGGCTGGGAATATTCTAGCTGATTAATAGCTTGCTCATTATTACGTACCAACTTGACACTTGGGTCAATAGGATTAGGAGCAGGATCTGTAATACTCTGAAAAATTTTCTTTTCTTGTGCGTAGCTATTATTTTAAGTAAATAAGTTTGTGGTATTTTTATAATATTAAGACAATGGTTTTTATCGGTTCTAAAATTTTTGGTCAAATGAAAAGTGGTTTCATTTGAATCAAAGTGGGAAGGTTAGTGATGTCTTGGAGTCTGAAGAATTTGGTCGAATGAAAATAAGTTTTTGGTCAAATTAAAAGTTTTCGATCGAATTAAAAGTTTCAAGTCGAATGAAAATGGGTTTTGCTTTGAATAAAAATAGTTTTGTGTGTAGAATAAGCTACTGAAGTTTTTGGTTGAATTAAAAGTTTCAAGTCAAATGAAAATAGTTTGGCTTCGAATGAAAATGGGTTTTGCTTCGAATAAAAAGATTTTTGTGTGTAGAATAAGGTACTGAAGTTTTTGGTCGATTAAAAAGTTATCGGTCGAATTAAAAAAAATTGACGCATTTTTGCATATATTAGATTCGATCAAAGGCAAAGTCTTTTCCTTTGAATGAAAACTTAAAATTTTTTTGTTCCATAGAAATAGACTTCTTACTTCCTTTCAAGCCTTTTTGGGTTCTTTGCTTCTTTTGCTCCCTAGTTCTTTTCGTTTTCGGAGAGAGAGAGAGAGAGAGAGAGAGAGAGAGAAGATTGGAAAGTTTGAGAAGATCCTTTGGCATTAAGGTGGTGCTTTGAGGTTTTTCTTGTTCGAAAGCTTTTGAGGTTAGGGTTTGAATGTTCTTGCTGTGGTAAGGAATTGTAGCTTTTTTTGCCATGGTATGGGTTGCCTCTTTAAATTTGAAAAATAGTTGTTGGAGTTGATCAATCTTGTTTTGTAAGGGGTCCTATCTTTTGATTTTGGCCTGGGTTTCCCTCTTTAAATCTAAAAAATTATTGGACTTGTTATCAAGTTTGTTGTGTTAAGGATTTTATCGATTTTTACTGTAGGAAGGTATTTTCGAAATCCAATAGCTTATGCTTTGTCCAATATCGTTCATCTTCATTGGTTCACTATTAGTTTGTTTAACTTTTGCTCTCATTTATAACATTGTGTACCTTCCTCCATTTCCTTGATGAGCACACCTTTGTATTTGTACATTTGTGACCGTCAATTTAGGATTGACATTGGATATGTTGAACAACTCTCAAATTGAGAGGGTCCTTGGGACATATGTTTGTTATGCTAGTGAGCCAAAGACTCCTAGTACGCTCCGGAGCACACGTTTGATATTTGTATGTTTGGTTCGACATTTGGGTCTTATGACCATCATAGTCATCGCATGTTTGAAGCGTACCCTACATATAATTGAGATGTGTTTTGAGCTAAATGTTTAATGACGTTTGCTTTGGTATTTGATAGTAAAATATGGTTACTCATTTTCATACTTGCGGGCTTGTATTCAGTTTAGGTTCTTTGGACCACCTTATGATCATTTAGCATATTTGATTCGCCTTATTGGCATCGTGGTCATGTGCTATCATTTGTTCGTCAAATATTTGATTTTATTTTGGACTACAAATCATCGCATTTGCTTCCCATTTTGTTTTCCACTTACTGGGCTATTGAAGTACTCGTTTGTTTTGTCCTTTACCACAGATATCAAACGTGATTTTGGGCGTGACATGTTTGGGGGACATTAGAGCATTTAGTTTTGTTAGTATCTTTAAGCAATGCAAATCATTTGAGAACTCTACCCGGAAGTGGGTTAGTTAGATTTGAGACTTGAAAATTATATTGATAGTAGAGTCTTGGTCATATTATTTGGTTTTGGTGGATTTTGATGATGAAGATTTTTTAGTTAAGTTTTTGAAAGGATGGTATTTAACTCTTGGACCTTTTTGAGATAAATAAGATTGAGATTTA
This sequence comes from Escallonia herrerae, assembly GCA_033070095.1. Taxonomy (NCBI): domain Eukaryota; kingdom Viridiplantae; phylum Streptophyta; class Magnoliopsida; order Escalloniales; family Escalloniaceae; genus Escallonia; species Escallonia herrerae. Next base: position 45,760 of record JAVXUP010003487.1, on the reverse strand, counting down.
GATAATTGTGTTTGTGGTATCGTAGATGCTCTGCTATACTTTTTAATGGTTATGTCATCGACATGTATGGGTCTTGGTTTAAGGTCGTGTATGGACCCTGAAATTAGAGTATTGATCTTATGTGCGAAATTGTTTAATGGATTTCATTTTGAGAGCTTTATCCCGATACGGGTAATTTGATAGAATTACTTTTGTGTATATTGTTTCACCGCTGTGTTTCGTAATTGTTTTGTAATGAAATTATTTTGAGAACGGATTGTCATAGACTTTTGTTTGTGGAGATATTTTATCTTAAAGGATTTAGTTGCTCTGTCTATACCGTTATCTTTAGAACTGTAATGGTATATAATGAAGTTTGATGTTAGTCGCAGCCTCTCGTTTTGGGGGCATGACAGGATCATCATCATAATGATTCAACCTTCTAAGGATCTTCTCAATATAACTTGATTGTGTAAGAACAATCCCATGCTTAGATCTTATGATCTTGATTCCAAGAATCATATCACCCTTTCCAAGATCCTTGATACTAAAATTTGAAGCAAGAAATTTCTTAACTTCATTAATTATGTCGATGTCGGTGCCAAAGATGAGCATGTCATCAACATATAGTCATACTAGAACACCAGAACCAGCTTTGAATTTGCTGAATATGCATATATCTCCTCCATTGGCAACATAGCCATTAGCAAGCATTACACATCTAAACTTTTCATGCCATTGCTTAGGAGCCTGTTTCAAGCCATAAAGAGCTTTCAATAGCTTGCAAACTTTATGCTCTTGTCCATGACTGATAAATCCTTCTGGCATCTCCACGTATACTTCTTCCTCCAGATCACCATTGAAGAAGGCTGTCTTAACATCCATCTGATAAATGACCAGATTATGAATATCAGCCAATGCAATAAAAAGTTTGATGGAGGTGATACGTGCAACCGAAGCAAAGGTATCGAAATATTTACTTGAACCTTTTAGCAACCAATCTAGCCTTATACTTATCCAACGTGTCATCCGGTTTTATCTTTCTCTTCAAGATCCATTTGCAACCAATAGGTTTACAATCTACTGGAGGATCAACCAAGATCCAAGCCTTGTTTGACAGAATCGAGTGCATTTCCTCATCAATAGCTTCACGCCAGAAAGGTGCATCATCAGAAGACATAGCCTCTGTATATGTGTCAGGGTCCTTATCCACCATTAGAGTACAAAAATAAGGTCCAAAGGATTTTAGTGTAGCAACCCTTGAACTTCTTCTAGGTTTGACTCTGTCTGGTTGATCAGAGGCCTTTCGCTTCAAAATAGCTGAGGAGTCACTTTTAACTCTTCTATTTTTCTTTGGAAATATATTGTTAAAGAAATTTGCATGGACCGATTCGATCGTAGTATAAGAAGAAGGTGTCTCCAAATTCAAGAACTTATAAGCTTTATTAGTAGTTGAATAACCAATAAAGATGCAGTCTACTCTTATGTATCCAACCTTCAGAGTATCTTTATCAAGAAGTCTAACATGTGCCAAAAAACCCCATACTTTGAAATAGGATATGTTTGGTTTTTTTCCATTCCAAACTTCGTAGGGTGTTAGATTATTTTTCTTCTGAGAAATCGTATTCAAAGTGTGACAAGTAGACAACAAATCTTCCACTCACAAATTTTCAGTTAGTCCAAAACTGGTTAGCATACAATTCATCATCGCAATCAAAGTTATGTTCTTTCTTTTTGCAAAACCATTTTGTTCTTGTGTATATGAAGCAGTTAACTGTCTAACAATGCCATTTGCTTCACAGAGTTCATGAAACTCAGATTTCATCTATTCACCTCTTCTGTCTGAGCTCACGATCTTGATCGTCGAGTTTAGCTTATTTTCAAATTCTGCTTTATATGCCTTAAAATTTTCAAAAGCTTCATCCTTAGATCTCAAAGGATACACATAGGCATATCTAGAGTGGTCATCAATAAAGGTAATAAAGTAATGTTTACCACATCATGAAATGAAGTCCATTCACAAATATCCGTGTGAACCAATCCGAGAAGGCTAGAGGTCCTTTCAACTGTTTTGAAGGGTTTCTTAGTGATTCTGCACTTGCTACATATCACACATTAGTCATCATGTGTTTTATCACATTTTTTTTATAAGCCTTCATTTCCATGCGACCAAAAGAATTATAGTTCACGTGACCCACCCTTTGATGCCATAATTCAAAAGACTCAGCAATATACGCAAAAATAAATTTATTTTCAACATTGAGCTTAAACATGCCATTCACAGCATACCCTTTTGTTGGCAAGACCATCTTGAAACCATGCCTCGATAGAAGAGCTCCAGAGAAAAGATTTTTATGAATATCGGGAACATGAATCACATCTTTCAAGGTAATAGTTTTTTCAGAAATAAGCTGAAGTTCAACCAAACCTTTTGCAATTACCTTGGCAGATGAGGAGTTAACCATATACATTACCATGCCATCCCCCACTAGTTCATAGTGTTTGAAGAGATTCTTGTCTCCGACAATATGAAGAGAAGCACCAGTGTCGACCCACCATTTAGTTTCATTCCCTACCATGAAACTTTTAGTTGCAACTGCAGCAAGATCAAAAAAAAAAATTTGTCTTACCGCCAAGGATGTGATTTCTACAAAGCAGTCATCATTATTCCACTTATCAATTTGATCATTGATTGCTTTCACTTGGTCAGATGAGGACTCTCTAATTGGAAGTGTTAGACATGGTTGAGTTAGAATATAAGCTAACTTAAGTTGATGAAGGAAAAACTCCATCTTAGTTTGTCATCTCTGAAAGTTCTTCAATCAAAAGGCTCAAAATTCGGGTGATTATCCATTCGATGAAGTAGCCATGAAAGCAAACTATCTTCAATTTGTTAGAACAAATGCAAGTAAAAATTCAAAAATAATAAACAATAATACGTGATATAGTATGTTGAACGAACTAAGGCTTAGAGACGTGTAAACGCTTCTTGAAGATAGTTGAAGTCTCTCCCACAAGCAAACGGAAGACTACCTCGGCAACTCTAGCTTCGGGATTCAACCAAGCCTAGACTCACTGTTCATCCAAGAAAGTTGTACCTCTCTACAATGGATTGTGTATCCACCTCCGATCAATCAAAGCATAAGTTTGAAACAAATTTTTAGTTCAAGTATTTTTCTCTCAAGTGAAGATAATGTCGATTCTCTTGTCTTGTTCTCAACTTTAAACCCTTTACCCCTTTATATAGTAGTACAAAAATGTATGTTCTTTGAACCTTATCAAGTTCTTTAAACCATATAGAGGTGTCAAATGGGCTAGGCTTGGGTCGGCCCAGCCCAAGCCCATCGGGCCTCCAGCAAACCGGGCCAGAATGAGGGAAATTTGGGCCCAGTCCAAGCCCAGGCCCTAGGCCAAACATCTAGGGTCGGGCTTGGGCAGGGCCCGGGCCCAAATTTTTTTTTGTTATTCAAAATAATATTATTATTTTACTATCTATTTTGTTATTATTATTTAATTATATAAATACTAGCTTTTATATGTATTTTAACAGGTATTTTTTTACGCACGGTACTAATACTAATTTATATGTAAGAGGGTGGAATTAGTCGGTTTGGTATTTATTGACAAATAAGTTCGGCTAATTATCAATTAGTACAAAAAATTTTACAACTCAATGCTTGCTTCCCCAATCACTCAGAACTTGGGCCAACTGATCAGGGGAAGTCAAAATCTAAAATTATGTACAATTTTAAACAAATGATTTTATCATCTTCCCTGGCCCTTGAAGCTAATAGTAAAGATTCAACCTACATGACTATAGCCTCCCACTTGCTGGCATGTTCCACGAGTTACTCATCAATTGGAAGTTGACTCTTCCTTCTTTTTACACTTCTTACAAAGCAAGGTATGTTTGTGTCTTCTCAAAATGTTGTGTTGCTTAGCTCAAATCTAAAAGTAATAGATCTGTGGGCACAACTATTTGTTTGTTTTCTCACTAATGATCTAAAAGTAATAGATTTCTTATACATTTTAGTCATAGAAGGCAAGTAAATACACCTTAGTTTAAAAAAAACTGAAAAGGCCATTTTTCGGGCCAAAAAGGGCCGGCCAGGGCCTGGGCCTGTTTCTCAAAAAATTAGGCCTGGCCCTGGCCCTCGCCCAAGCCCTAAGGGTTAGGGCCAGTCCGGGCCCAAAAAAGGGTAGGGTCGGCCCGGGCTAAAAAAGGGCAGGGCTGGGCCAGCCCGCGGGCCGCCCGGCCCATTTGACACCTCTAGAACCATACCAATTCAAGATTCATCAATGAATCTTATAAAGTACAATGAACTAAAAGATATGTTAATTTTACCTAAGGAGTATACATGAACCTAAGTTCATGAATATTTAAATTCATTTACAAAAATAATGTTCAAAGAATAAAACCATTTGGAAACTTAATAAGTCTCAAGTTCATGGAATTTATCTTTTTAAAAACTAGAGTTCAATGAACTTTATTTTATTTTCAGATATGAATAGTCAAATTTGAAACATATTTCCTCCATGATACATAGCCTACAATTAAAGAACAATGAAGGATAAACAAGAATCCAATGCTGAAACTGATGGCGTCGCCTTACAATTGCTAAATATGTTAGCTAACCATCATATGCTGAACCTTAATGAAGTTCATTTATCACATCTTTCCAATTTTTTGGGATCTAACAGGAGCTACGAACTTTCTACTGGAAAAAGGCACAAGGCTAATGGAAGAACTTTTTGTGACTGTTACCAATGTCAAAATTAATCAGAGTGAGTTTCATTCAACTTCTTAACATCCAATATCTTCGTGATGACAAACATGATAACTATGTTTATTCTTAATTTGATAATGAGCGCAGTGTAATAATATGTTTATATATAGGTGATATGTTAATATTTGGTACTGATTTGGATATTATGTTGGAAATCAAGTTATTTGTATCTTCATCTTTTGATATGAAGGAAATGGGGGAAGCCAATGTTATTTTGGGTATAAAATTATTAGATACTCGAATTCCATCTCTTTGTCACAGTCTCATTATTTTTTGGATGTATTAAAGAAATTTAATCACGAGGTTTGTGCCCAAGTTCTAGCTTATATGATCCTCATACAAGCTAAGGGAAAATGAAGGAAAATTTGTTTTATAACTAGAGTAGTCTAGTGTTGTTGGTAGTTTGATGTATATCATGCAGTGCACTGGACCAGATTTAGCCTTTGCAGTTGGCGTTTTGAGTAGGTTTACTCATAATTCCGGGCAAATCCATTAAAATACAATGATTAGGATGTTACGACCCTTAAGGGCGTAATGGAGTTTGCATTAATGGGATTCTCTTACCGTATTGGAAGCATACACGAATGCAAACCGGATCACAAACTCGAAAGAAACAAAGCCCACAAGTGGTTGAATTTTTTACCAGTAGCGAAGGTGCTATTTCTTGGGGTTCCAAGAAGCAAACTTTGATTTCACATTCTACTGTGGAATAAAATATACTCCTTTGGCAATGGCAGTTAAGGAGGAGGAATGACTTAAAGACTATTATTGAAGATTCCTATATGGCCTAAGCCAATGCCTGTTATTTTTGTACTTTATGATAATGAAGCAGCATTAACATGGGCGTATAGTAAGGTTTATGAGGGGAAGTCCAGAATATAAGTCTTAGACACAGACATAACGAGAGAACAACTAAGCAGAGGAGTTGTTGCTACTAGTTATGTAGTAATTTGGCAGATCCTGTTTATGGCGCTTATGAAAATCCTAAGATGTAGCTTGGCCATAAGTGAGCAGGAATTTGAAAATTTAGTTTGAAAGTCCTACTTGTATTAGTAATGATTAATCACCAAGGATTCTTAGTTCAAGGCTAAGGATACCTTGAATTCTGATTGACTTGAATGCTATATGGTAAAGGTCAAGTGGAAAGACACTTTTTACCTTAGTATGACCTACAAGGGATAAAGAGCTACATATTATACATACGAAAAATGTGAAAATTTTAATTTGAAAAAATGGGAAATTGTTTTAAAATTTTCAACAAGTGGACCCTTGGATTCCAAAGTGTGCACTTCAAGGTGCAAGGTCAAAAAAGAATCATTCAGCATCATTAGTTGGTTAAGGAGATCTAATAACTCAAAATCAAGCATTTACTAAGCAATGAAAAGGGTCAAAATGTGGATTTCCCACATTGCTTGAGAAGTGAACAACTAAGGGTATAGAAGTAGCCATGTGACATACTTTATTGTTCTAGAAATACAAAGTACCCATGACAATGTAGAACCACACAAGGGTGCTCGGGCGCTATCTGTGGTGGCGCGCGCAATTGTAAAGGCGCACTTTGCATTTCCGCATCGTCAGTAGGAGCCCTCTCCCTAAGCCTAACCTTACTTTTTGCGACAATTTCAGACTTTAATCTAAGTGGAAATGTGTGACTGTTGAATTTTCAATAGAATTTTTTAATTCTGTTGAATTTTGAAAGGTACATTTTCATGGTGTCTCCAAGACTTTACAACTATTAAATGACACCTTAAGAGTCATTTAAGTCATAATTGTTCAGGGCACTTCTTAGTACACTATACAAAGGGTCTGATGGCAAATAAATTTCTCACCTCAGGTTTGTACTTTCTCTCTCAAATTTATGTTACTTCTTACATGAACATTAGAGTTTTGCTTGTTTTATCTTGGGAGTAAATTTGTTGTTACACTTAACAGATTTGCAAAAAATGAAGGCAAATACTGTCCTAAGGAAAGAGTGCATAACATTCAACTCAAACATTTCTCCATTCACTGCTTATTTTTCTAAAAATCCATCATATAGGGAAAAGGTTCAGAGTTTGGATTTGCTTCCAACAAAAATGCAAAAATGTTATGGTAGATCAATGTTGAGTACTCACGAAATGCATAGTAAGGAATTCCTTGTGCAAAAGAAGCATAACGAAACCTTGACAGACAAGTAATTTGTGTTAGAAAATTCTATTCAAGAGTGAACATCAACGGATGTGCCATAATCGAAGAAAGTATGATGCACAAGAAAGCAAGAAGATTAAAACCTAACAATGTGATCATGGGAGTCGTAGAAAGTGCAGGCATGTTTAATTTGAAATGTCTGAAACAAAAGACAATACAATCAATTTGAGATCCATTGCACAAAATTGATAGAGGCCCTGTAACCATGTTATTACCATATATATAAAGGCCAGGGACTCAAACCTTAGACTGAATTGTGAAGAACCGATCTTATTTAAGACCTGTCCAGTACTTATATATCAGGATTATGGTAACGGAGTGCATGATTTAATCAGCTGTGAAAGGGGAAGGTTTGTAAGGGCCATTGATTGCGGGCTGTGGTCAAGGTACATTAAATTCTTGATTACGAACTGTGGTCAAGGTACGTTAAATTGAGAGAGAGAGAGAGGTGTTTGTGAGGGTGCTTGATTGCTGGTTGTGGTCAAGGTAGGTTAAATCGAGAGAGAGAGATGGAAGGTAGAGCTTTGTTATGGGGGTGACTTGGTTATGGCCTTTAAGGGTTATGCGGTTTCGCACTTTCAAAGACGAGTAAGAAAAACATGAAGATTCTTGTTTCCTAATTCTTTTAAATTGGCCAACATTGACTTTATTTAGAGATAAAGATCCATTCCATACTTAAAAATCAAGAGAGGGAAAATAGAAAGACACAAAAGTCTAGCAAGGCTTGGGTGATGGGTGATGGGTGATGGTGCATTACAAGAGAGATACTAACTAGAGAAGCAGCATCTTGGAATAAGAAATACTCGATTCAGTTGAATGTAAGTTCAATTGGAAGGGAAAGAGATGGTAGCCTTCGTTGTTGGGCGATGGTATATTGGAGGTACTTGACGTTGAAACTATTTGAAGAATTCGAGGAGCATAAAATAATTGAGTGCAGGTACATTAAGTATAGAGGACCCAAAAACAATAGAAGAACCAAGAAATTCATAAAGCTAAAATTTGACCAAGACACAAGATGTATCAAAGTAATATATGTCAAAAAGATGCTGAAAACTTTTCTCTTCTCACTTCTTGTTCTAACAAAGAGTGACAACATCTTAATCAGACAAGAAGTACCACAGAGCAGAGTAAAAAAGAACAAAAAAGAACTCGGTGTTTGCTACAACAAAGGCCAAAGGCTTGTACAACAACCATGTGCGGTTCATTGCAGCCACTCCCCCACCCGCCTTCTCCCTTTGGGAAAAAGAACAAAGAGAGAGCCTCCACAAAAATAAGTACGAGGGCATAATGTGCATTTCAAGAATGCTACTCCCCGACATTGACAACAAATTGAAAGCGCAGAATCCACCAAAAATGAGAAGCACTTTTGTGTCTGATTCTCTCTCTCCTTCACCCTCACGAAACGAAACACGACTTTACCTAATGTTGCTTTTGTTTCTTTCCCACTTTCCTTGACAACAACCACTGCCTTTACTCTTTCTGGGATACTTTAAGAATCCAACCTACCTTTTCACCTGCATTCATATTTCTTTTCTCCACTTTATCCAACCAGATTGTCCTTGTCGTACTTGTACCTTTTCTTCAGACCACTAATCCCAGCTTTTATTACTGTATACTGAGGAATATGGCCGACCCACTCCATAATGAGGGGAACATTGTGGAAGAAGAAAATCTAGATTTACGCACGTTCATGCTTCCCATTAACCCCGCCCTTGTCCAAACTAGGTGTGTTAACAAAGAAAAGGTCTTAATAGGGAAATTCATTGACACACAGTCCTTCTCCCAACAGAAAATCCAGAAGAGGGTCAATGATTGCTGGTTTTTGCAGGGCCCTATTCTTGTTCAAAAATTACCCACACTCTTCCTCTTCACCTTTCTCCAGTGCATCAGACGCCCAACTTGTATGCAACAATGGACCTTGAAGTTTTTTGGTGCACTCATACTTCTCCAGCCTTAGTTTCCACACGTCATCTACACCTCGCCAAAATTTCCCACAGCTGATCTCTGGATGCAAGTTAGTAACATCCCTAGAAGTGGTTACATATATTCTCTCGCTGAGATGATTGGAGAGGCGGCTAGCACCTTATTGGACTTCGATTGGTCCGAAAAATACGTTACGAACATCGACTACTTTTGCATTAAGGTTCGGTTCCTATCGATCTTCTACTCTTAGCGGCGATCTTCATCACGTTTCTTGATGGCGTGGGATGGGTTATGCCTCGCTGCAACTATGAATGGGTGTTCAAAACCTGTTACTGATGTGGCCGCATCGGCCATGACAATCCACAATGTCGTGCTTCGCTTATGCACGTTGTGGAACTATTGGCCAAACGCACTGAAAACCTTTCGGGGCTAAACCTCTATCCCACTTATTACCTCACGGGCCAACCATGTTTGCTCATCCATTACGTGCCCTACCCAATTTGGATTGGAACCATTCATTGCGTATATCTATATCCGTGGATAATGAAATCATTCATCTTACCCATTTATATGATGCATTTCCCCTACTCCATCTCTCATATCTAGTGACGACATCCCTATGCAACATCATCTAATTCTTTCCACTCCGATAAGGAAACTGTGGCCGCTAATAATGAGAATGACAGTGTTAGTTCGGTTGGTTCTAGTGTTGCCCCAGAAAATAGGGACGTGGAAGGGAACATGGCTATAGAGTTCAACTTCCCATTGACCCCTGCTATTGACATGGAGAAGGCAATGGAAGAAATTGATCAACCTGCAATGGAAGGAATTGATTTGGCTGGATTTGACGCCATGGAGGAGGACATAGAGGTGAGCGAGCATAATGATGATATAAATGCCCATGATAAGATTAGTAATTCTGCCTTTTCAGATGCTGATAGCTCGCCGAAAAATTCTGAAAAATGACGACAAATTTTCACCGGATGCATCGCCGGAAGAACTGTCGTATAATGACCTTGCTCACACTCCCACCATGCACTAACATCATTATCATGCCTGGATACTGAGATCAAGCTTGATGATTACCCATCATCACCGCCTATACCACTTGCCCCAAGCAACCTTCCACTGATCGCCACGTCACCCTGCCTTCCCCTACTTTCCATGCCTTATCCTGAGACCCAGATTTGCACGGGATATACAAATCCTCTAGCTCAGTAAATCTTATCACCCCTGCCATTCTGTCTGGGCCCACCATCCCTCTATCTGAACCCCACCAAAATTTTCACCAACCTTTGGATATGTCTGAGGGCCATCCTACTTGGATCATTGCAATTGGTTCTGGGCCAGGCCCAACATTTACTTTTTTCAACCTGATCCTAACTAAAATCATAGTAGGCCTCTCTGAATTTAGACTTGAAATTATCATGGGCCAGGCTCATAATTAAGGGACTCAAACTGATGGATCTATTTCAAAAGGAAAACACCCATGCATCAATCCTTTAACTTTTGAGTTTATCAATAATGCAGCCTCGTCATTAATGTACCCTACGGCTCAAGAGCCCTCTGCAAACCAAAACTTTACGCCTCATTTCGACGGAACCACATCACTTACAGAGGCCAAACAACATGTTGACTGATGATTTTCAGAGGCATTACTGGTGAGACCTCATGGAATATGAGAACCCCAAAAATACGAACACAGTGGCCATCCACACTGGAACTCGTCTGACTAATTCTATGAACTTTAATCTTGATGCTATCCGTAATGACCTCACTCTTCAGATTTACACCTTTCCTATGGCTAACTGTACCATTCAGAATTATGATCTCTTGCTGTAGGAACATACAAAGCCTAATACACCACTGAATGCTCATACTGACAGTGCGCCACCAAATTTGATTGGAACACGATTTGCTACCCCTTACTATGAATCTGAGGATGAAGGCCTGATGGATGATAATTTCACCACCACTGTAGACACTACTGTGGACTGTTAGGAAGAAGTAGAGCTTGCGACAGTTCGACCGTACTACCCTCCAGTTCGGAAAGTGTTAAACGTTCTTCCCCTAATGATCAACTCTTTGATACAAACCACCGGGGGAAAAAAAGAACAAGCTATCATATTTTTATCTGGATATCCCTCCCCTGGGTCAATCTGTGACTTCTTCTCTGCTACATCTACATTTTTTCAACCATGTACATTCTTGTCAATCACTGCTACTTATGGGTTGACCTTTAACTATGTACAATAAGAAGAAAGGTAAAATTCTGGAAGTGATTTTGGGGAATCCGGCTTCCGGTGTACCTCAAATATGTCCTAAGCTCTAAGAGTACGAACATGCTTGCTCAACCTTCCTTTACAGTCTCAGTCACCACTTAGTGCTTTGTATCTAGGGCTGTTGCTTGACTCATTGGGGTCTTTCTCTATGGCTTAAGCGGCAACGCAACATGCACGGGTTGCCTGTTGCACACTCTTTTAGTGACCACCTTAACCGCGAATGGCTTGACTGCTTGGTCCTGGACCCTACAAACCAAAGCTTTTTCCATTTAAGCGGAGATATCAGCGTGATAACCATTTCTTCTCTTAAAAGAAGATGCTGCTAGACCGGGCTTTGGGCGTTTTCCCTGAACAACCCCTTAACCTTAAATGATACAACTATGCTGGAATTACCGAGCGCTTGGTCATGCCCTCTCAGTTCATGCAGCCTTAAAGTTGACCCAGTTGTATAAGCCATCATGTATTTTCTTGCAAGAAACAAAAATACATGTATCTGCTGTTACGTTGAAGTTTCTAAAATTAGGATATACAACTTCGACTGGGGTCGAAATCGAGGGAGTGTCAAGTGTAAAAGGGGGGTTGTGGGTTGGAAGGACAGATGAACTCAATGGTAATGTCCTTCATTGTGACAAGAATTGTATCTTTGTGCACTTTTAAATGGCCGGTGGTGAGTCTTGGTTATCGGGCTTTATCTAAGGCCACCCTAATTTAGCAAAAAGGGAACACACTTGGGAACGCTTCTCAGCTATTCTATCTACTTGTACATCTCCTCTCCTTCTTATTGGTGATTTCCACAAGTATTGCTTCCATCAGATAAAATAGGACCACAAGTTTCCACTACTAGACCAAAAGGCACGTCAACATCTTGATTGGCTCTTACAATGTGAAGAGATCTTCTAGTCACAAAAAGCAAATTTAAAACGGCTACAATTCGGGGATCGCAACACTAAATTCTTCCACACTGCCACACTTATTAGAAGGAATCGAAATTGCATTGCTACTGTAACTGATGCCAGCAATGTAACTCACACATCACAACCTGCCATTATGCAATGTTTACTCAACCATTTTAGACAGATCTTTTGCCAACAAGCAAGGACTGATGAACCATCGCTATCCCTAGTTCAAGGCATCACTCGTCATTTAACCGCCCCTCAAAGTACTTACCTTGCTAGACCTTTACCGCTAAGGAAATTAATTAGCTCTCTTTCAAATAAAACCACTTAAAGCATCCGGACCAAATGGAATTCCCACAATTGTATATCACCAATGTTGGGAATTTATGGCACGTCCTATCACGGCGGCTGCTCTGTCTTTCCTCCTATCAGGACACATGCTTAGATTGACAAATAAAGCCTTTATTGTGCTTATACCAAAATGCAAGGATCCAAGAACACAAAGTGATTATTGGCCAATTAGTCTTTGCAATATAATCTATAAGGTTATATCCAAGATGCTGGTTAACCGTGTGAAGAAAGTCCTTAATATTATCATCTCTCCTTATCAGAACGTATTTTTTGCTAACCGGTATATTGTGGACAATATTCTCATTGCCCAAGAATTGACGAACAAGATACGGGTAACCAAGAAAGCGAAAAAGGGCTCTAGGGATGATCAAGATGGACATGAGCAAAGCTTATGACAGGATATGCTCGGAGTTTTTGGAGGCTGTCCTTCACAAAATGATGTTTCCACCACACCTCACAAAACTTATTATGTGTTGTACATCTACGATCTCATATGAAATCCTAGTTAATGGTTCACTGTTGCAAAGGTTTCAACCTCATTGTGGCCTTAGACAAGGGGATCCCCTATCCCCTTACTATTTATTCTTTGTGCGGAAGCTCTCTCAGTAGCCTTGATAATGTTCCAAGCCTTAGGACTGGTACCAGGTAACAAAGTCGGTATCCATAATCCTTCGGTCAATCATCTTTGCTTTGCTAATGATGCTTTGATCTTTACCAAGATCAAAGCCACAATCCTTATAATCTCTCAAGACTATTTTAAAAAGCTACTGTGAGGAATCTAGCCAGCAGGTAAATCTAAAACAAATCTTCTATCACTCTAAGTCCCAACGCCAACCTCGCTACTCACCTACTTATCATTCGATGATTGAGCTTCTTTATAAATGATGAGTTTGGCAAACATTTGGGAGGATCTTTGGACATATTAACCAAAAAGAAAGAATTCTTCAGAGACATCATAGACTGCTTATGGGATAAATGTGCTACCTAAATAGGCCTATTCTTAAATAAAGATGGCAGAGCCATGCTAATTAAGGGTTCGCTTGACAAAAAAAAAAAAAAATTGGTTTTCAGTTTTTAAAGAGCAGCTTAATTTTTTATTTTTTTTTTACAAAAACAAGTGGGTGTTTGATAACCTTTTTTTTTTTTTGTGTTTGGTAACCCTTTTATTATGATTTTTTTTGGGTGGTTTGCGGTGGCGGTGGTGGTGGTGGGGCGTGGCGGTGGTGGTGGTGGGGCGTAGTGGTGGTTGACAGTGGTGGTGGCCGACGGTGGCTGGTGGCTGCTGGAGGCCGGCGGCCGGAGGTGGCTGCCGGCAGTAGCCGGCGGTGGTCGCCGGCCGTCGGAGGTGGCTGTCGGCGGCCGGCGGTGGTTGCCGGCAGTGGTGGTCGGCGGCCGGAGGTGGCTGCCGGCGGTGGGAGGGTGTTGGTGGTGGTCTCCAAAAAAAAACAAAAAGTGAAAAAAAAAAAACCAGTTTCTGGAATTTTTTTTTTTACTCTGCAGTTTAAAAACTGGTTTTTTTAAATTGGAGAAGGAAAAAAAAATGGTTACCAAACGCACTTTTTTTTTCCAGTTTCCAAAACTGGAAAAAAAGCTGCGTCAAACGTGGCCTAAGTCTGCCTTAAATTCCCTCCTTATATACCATATGTAGGTATGCCTTTTTCCCATTCATGTCTATCAAGAAATAGATACTATGCTAGGAAACTTTCGATGGTTAAGTAAGGAAGACTATTGTGGCATTCATTAGATAATCTGGCATGCCTTGTGTGGTCCACTAAAAGGGGGGGGGGGGGGTGCTGGCGTTCAAGGATATGAGACTTTTCAATCAAGCTCCACTTGCCAAAGTGGCCTGACAAATTTGGGTGAATCCTAAAACCCTTCTTGCCAAAGTATTTCGAGGTAAGTATTGCCTTTGGCAAAATTTTCTAGCCTCCCTGACTACTGGAAACTTTTCATGGGCCTGGCAGGGCATTCTGCGAGGCAGGAAAATGTTTATAGAGAGACTTCAATGGCAAGTGGGCAATCGCCGAATGATAAAAATATGGAATGATAAATGGATATCTCAATATTCATGGATCCCTGCCTCTCTAGCCATGCCAACGGAAACATAATGTTAGAAGGTTTGTGACCCACAGAAGGCAGATGGATCAAAGTAAAATTGCCCGACTATTTTCCCTTGAAGTTAGATGACACATAAATGCCACACACATCGCCAACCATGATTTTTAAATACTAACAAGTTTGAGGGGACTCACAAAGGATTGGAATTTCACTGTGGTATCAGCATATAACATGTTATATGCAAGCAAAAAAACCACTACCTTGAGCCTGGATAGTCAACCGTCTTATCATCCGACATTATCTCATGTTGATGTTTGGAGGAAACTATGGAAATCATCGATACCACTGAAATTCAACTTCTTGATCTGGCAAATTCTCTGGGAACGATTACCTCTCTTTACATAACTCCACATACTCAATATCACTACCAAACCAATTTTCCTCCCATGCAAACAGCAACCCGAAGATTCAAATCACCTTTTCCTTGCATGTGCTTTGGTACAACTTGTCTGGTTTGGCATACTGCTGGGAATTCGAACAGATACTATTGCTAGTACTTTCAAGGAGTGGCTTATTGAATGTATTGCTCCGACATCTACTACCTTTCGACACTTCATGTCTTATATTTTCTTGTTACCATATGGGCTATTTGGAAGACCATAGCTATCAATTGACTGCCATCGATGGAACCAGATCTTGGCGAAGCTGACAATCGCCAAACCACCCATCCTCGATAGATTGATACCACCATGATCGATTCCTCACACCCCTCTACCGATCAGGGACCTTTGGAAACCCAAAAAGCCAAACCTTATAGAGATTTCGAATCCATATGTCAAGGTAATGAGATATATTTTGAGAGATTCATGAAGGACTCTACCTCGGTTGAAGAAGGTGAAGAAGACTCCATGCTACTAGAACCTCAGATTGAAGAGGTCCGTGAAAGCCCCTAAAACCCAATATCTCCTTATCACCAAACCTTATTCAAAAGATAAGGAAGAAATAGGAGAGCACCCTAATCATAAAATTATTGGGTAAAGCAATTGCATTACGTGCAATATCAACAAGACTCAAAGCCATTTGGAATCTTCAAGGGGATTTTGAAATTATAGATCTGAATGGAGGATACTTCTTATTGAAATTTTATTACACACAAGATTACAACTATGTGGCAAGTCGAGGTCCTTGGATAATTATGAATCATTATCTTACGATGACGAAGTGGGAACCTAACTTTAAACCATCAGAGGCCCAAGAGACCAAGACTGCAATCTGGCTTCGACCCTTAGAGCTACCGATTAAGTATTATAACGAAAAAGTCATGCTAAAGATTGTGCAAAAGTTTGGCAAACCTCTAAAAATTGACCTCAACACAGCCACCTCCATTTGTGGCAGGTATGCTTGAATCTGTGTCGAGATGGATCTGGGTCAACCTCTCATCCCAGCCTTTTTAATCTATTGAAAGATGGACAAATACATTATGAGTTTAATCTGTGCAGTGAATGCTCTCAAGAAAATAGCTAAACAGTTGGGCAAAAGTGATTGGGATCTCAATCTGAATCCTTGTGATGGGAGCTCGAACTAGAGTACACCAAAGAGGAAAGACTTGTCGTTCTATAACAACACTCTCTACTGCGGCAATTGCTCTGATGGTGTGTGTCACGTCACGGGCATGTAAACTTCTTTTCAACACTGAGAACTCTCCTGTTCTCTGTTCTTATATTTTGATACATTGTTATATCCTCTAGAATTAAAGGTGATATTGCAAAAATCGGTCATTATGAAATATGACTACACAAGTTACATTTTTTTTTGAATGATCTGGTTTGTTATGCTTTTGGTTAATTTCAGATTACTGCACTTGTGATGGTTCTATTTTTCTTTTTCCAATCATAGGAAAGAAACAAGCAAATTTTGAACTTTATGAGTTAAGTTTTATCTGCAGACCAAAATTATCATTCTTATAATTCATGATTGTAAACTTAGAACTTCATCTCATCTTGGACCCTCTTCTGGCTAAAACAGAGGTCTTACACAGTAGGATCTTGCGGGTACGCTCCCACCATAACTATTAGTGTTTATAATGAAGCTGCTTGGAACGCATATGTCCAGGTAAAAGGCATATTAATCTCTCTTATTTTTTAAACAATGGGAACACTACTTAGCTATTCTGTACTTTTTGTAGGATCATCCCGATACAAAGCGATATAGAAGAAAGGTAATTAAGAATTAGGAAGATTTATCAGCTATATGTGGGCAAGATTGAGCAACAAGGAAAGGAGCTGAGACTGGTGTTGAAGGTTACAATGAGCTGGCATTTAATTCCATCGTAGAGGAGGCTAGTGAAGATCTTGATAACACGAATTGTCAAAAGGCAACCTCTACAACTAGGTTACAACCATCGAGAAAGAGAAGTCGTACTAGTGATGTATTTGCTACAGTTGTTACTTTAATGGCTAGTGGCATTGACAAGGTATGTGCATCAGAAGCTACAATTGCAAGTGCAGATTTCAGTTATGAGAAGTTAGCAAAGGTGCCAGATTTGGATCAGCTTGAGTTGCTAAAATCTTATGACGTGCTGACTGGCAATGCAAGGAAGTTTGAGTCATTTATGTCCCTTCCATTTCACTTGAGGAAGCGATGGTTAATGATGCAAATCAGCACTCATCGGACTTAAGATATGGAGCCAACAATGAACTTATGAACTTTGAATTGTTTTCAAGCCTAGTTTTTTTAGAGCAATTTTCTTATTTATTAGTAGAGATCTAACTTGTTAACCACTTGCCACTTCTAAGAGTCACTTCTTTTTGTTAAGTCAAAGCACATTCCTATATTTGAGATCATTTTCTTGTTGTAAGTACTAGCAGAGAATTAAAGTTCTAATATATAATTCTTATGTTGCAATTTCAAGTTTGCTTATGGATTAGTTCAATTTTTTCATTTTGTACTACAGTCATCGTATGTGTATTTTCTTTTCTTTTCTTTGTCTTTTGTTCTCTATGCTGGGGCGGGGCAAGGTGGGGCGCTGCAGGTGGGGGAGTGTTGTTGGGTATGATTTAGTAAGAAAAATATGAAACTCCTCTTTTGCATATTTACTTCTTATTTTTTTACTTTAACAATTTCAATTCCTAATCTAATTTTTTGTGCTAACCAATCAATGGAATTACAAATTCTACTCAATTCCAAGTCAATTCCAATTCCATAGGAATTTGTATGGAATTAGAATTGAATTACAATTCTCAATTCCAATTCCAATTCCAATTTCGTTTGCCAATCGAACCCTTAGATAGTTTCAAACGCTAAACCTCAAACACAATATCTCAAATTAGCAAGCCAACCAATCTCAACACAAGTATAAGACAATAATGTAAAGAGATAAGGGTTTAGAGATACATGACGCTTGGGATTTAGATGGTTCAGCTCGAACTACCCTCAAGTCTACATCCAGCTCTTCAAGGAAGTCCCTTGAAAGGCCCTAGAATCCACTACAATGATCTTTCTTATAGGTCAAGATTGAACCTCTTACTATCCCTTAATGTATACCCACATCAAGAACAAGCTTTGACAATCCCAAAGCTCTAAAGCTTGACAACCCCAAGCTTTAATACAAGAAACTTTGTATGAAGTATTGTGTACAAAGATTCACTCTCAATAAGTAGATGAGTACAAGTTTAAGCTCTAAATTAAGAGAGATGAGTGTATGATAACTTGTGAGAGTCTATATCTCTCAAATGTAAGCTCACACTAAAAGCTCTCTTGAATTGGATGCGAAAACAATGAATACTAAGAGAGATTGAATAATAGCTTTGAGCTTTGAGTATAACAAGATAAGAGAGCTTTGAATACAATCGATGAATCAAAACCATGCCCAAAATGAGTTTGTACGGATGTAGGAATTAATATGACTGTTTGGAAGTAGATAGGTGTAACGCCCCCAAAAATCCAGAGCTCCGCCGCCCCGAACTCGCGGGTCGTTAACCTACGAAATCACATCAAACCTGTCAAATCATGTTCACTAACACATACTTCCAAAACTGTTAATCCGATATCAACTCAAACTCTTCAATATTACAAAACTACTTAAACTTGAACCATTAAGATTTAGGTTCTTTACAAACTTAAGTTCTTATAGAACGAGTTGACAAAACTGACCCACGCAAGGGTCTCCTTACATAGTAGTGATGGGCTCATCGGGATCTCACACAGACTCTAACCCATTCCCGAACATGAAACATTTGATCATTACCTACAGAAAGGAGCCAAACAAAGGGTGAGCTTTTGAGAGCCCAGTAAGATCGTACAAGAACTACAAAAGAGATTATAACACGACTCCGAAAAATCCAACCGACGATGATTTTCAAAACACTTCGAACTATCAAAACTCAATGATTACCCAAAATGATCAAAGTTCATCAGAAATAGATGCCAAAATAAATATTAACAATCAGAACAAAATCCAAAACGATCAATAAAGATCCTTTTCAAGTCAGCATTTCTAAGTACCACGAAAATTTTCCTTGCTCAAGGGATTTCAATCCGAGCAGAAATTCATTTTGAAAATACAGAAAGATTTCCCGAGGGATTTTAACCCAAGCAAAAATCAAATCAGATAATACGATCAAGGCTTGTCAAGGGATTTCAACCCAAGTACAAATCCTTCTAACTAAATACAATGAATGTTTGTCAAGGGCTTTCAACCCAAGCACAAATCATTCTAGCTAATAAAATCTAAAATCAATGTTGATCCTGGGTGATTGCAATGCCATTATGGCAAGCTAATATAGTGTACACATGCATGATGTACTAAAACAATTACTAGTCCACTTGGGTATTAGCTTGCTTTTCATGCATGATTCAACCAGCCTTATACCGCCTCCCCACTAAACAGGTACCCAGGTCAACACAGAAAATTAACAATATAAATGAGCGTTAACATAAGATCATGTCCCCGAAATCAATTTGGGTTCTGATAACAAAACGTATTGATGTAAGCCATCATTCGGAATTCCAGAAGAAAATCATAAATAAATAGCAAAAATAATTGCAAAAATTATCGAATTTAAGTACAACAATTCAGAAGAACGGATACAAACAATTATCAAATTTGCTCAGCCCGCAATACAGGCAGGCGTCACAAGATTTCCAAATAATTGATTCAGGTTCAACATTAGGGTTTTATGGGCAAGAATATGCTGATATCAATACATAACTCAGAGTTCGGCATTAGCCGTAAATATATCAAATGAGTACTTACGAGTGCAAGTAATCAATTAAGGGTTCGGACAAAAGTCCTTACCCAAGGTTCAGATAGAATCCCTTACCTGGATCTGCAGCTAAATTATCATAACCAAAAGTCTTTAGCTTTAACCTAAACGGAATAATGGAACCATTAGAATACATCCTACAGAACAAAA
Organism: Escallonia herrerae; assembly: GCA_033070095.1. NCBI lineage: Eukaryota > Viridiplantae > Streptophyta > Magnoliopsida > Escalloniales > Escalloniaceae > Escallonia > Escallonia herrerae. Next base: position 25,883 of record JAVXUP010003487.1, on the reverse strand, counting down.
GTATAACTTAATACAAACTCACACATGCTCCCAAAATGAACCTCCCTTCACCGGGTATGTAAAATTACGGAAACGCCCGTATGGTGTAAAATTACCAAAATGCCCCTCTCGAACTTAAATTACCAAAATGGTCTTCCCATAAGTAGAATCACTGAAATAAACTTCTCATATGTAAATTTATGCAAAAATACCTTTCTTAGGTCAAATTACCAAAATACCCCTTCGGGGTGGCAAATTACCAAAACAACCCTGGGGGTTTCCGGCACCGGAAAAATCTCAAAAATATCTTAAACCACTATTTTAAGCATTGAGATATCATTTCCGTACTAAAAATTCATTTTAGAAAATTTTTGTCCGAAAATCCCGAATCGGTGTCCGGACCGAGTCCTAAAAGGCCAGTTTCGTGAAAAATACCTATCGACCTTAGAATGGCACATAATTTTATACGATGACTCATACTAGTAAAATAGGATTTTCATAAAATTTTTAGATTAAAATAACTTGGTTTACTATGCTAAATTATTCGATAAAGTTCTTTAATCGGTACCTTAATTTAGTGCCATTCGCGGATCCCAAAAATTTCTGAGTGTAGTTCTCGTAAAATTATCAGGGGTTACTGTTTTGAATTTTGTCTAATTTGGATTGTAGGTATTTATAAAAATTTATTGAAAACTGCCAAATTAATATCCCTCTTTTTTAGTGACAATAACAAACACTATTTAAATCTGAGCACACACATGTCTTCCTCACCAAATTTGCAAACTACCTAACTACATAATTAACATACACTCGCCTCTGTTACACACTTCAACTCATACTAAAACCCTTAAATGCCCATCACTCCCTTAAACACATTCTACTTGCTCAATCAACTAACCAACACCCAATTACACATAAACACACACAATCACTCACATACCCGTAACCCAAGCACACACTATCACCATTCACATACCTGCACAAGCCCACGTTATACCCACCAAAACATACCCTAACACCTATGAAATTTTATCCTAAACAAACCCTAATACCACAACATCACGCATACAATTATACAAAAATACCTACCACACGCCATGGACACAAACACGCAAGCACATACTCCCGCACAACCCACAGCAGATTGCAAAACACACATACCCACACACACACCCATCAACTACCCTTCTCCCTAACCGTTAAGCACACCCCCATGATACACTCTTGCGCCAACAAAGCCCACTCACGACCACAGCATCACTGATGTCGTAACAGCAGGGTGCATCCCACGCGCGCACGCACACACATCACAGTAACCACAAGCACGCTCAGTTTCACACACTACAGAAAAATAAACACACACTTACCTTAAATTTACTAAAGAAGAAAATTTACCCATAAAACAAATCCGCAATTTGGTTTCCTTCATCTTCTCTCTCTGTCTTCGTTCAGTTCTTCCCCTGCTCTGCTTCTTTTTCTCTATTACTATTTCTTCTTCTTTCCTTTATTCTTATTTTTGTTTTTCCTTACCCGAACTCCTTTAAATTTTATCCCATGTATTTGTTTAATATAAAACTTCATTAGTCATCAAGGCAAATGATAGGAGGTGGCATCTACGGGGTCAATTCCCCCAAAACTTAACACCTAATGCATATTTTTAGAAATTACAAATTTACCCCCCAAAATTTTCATATTTACAAACTAACCCTGAACTTTTGTATAATTACATCAAAGCCCCAAATTTGGTCTAATCTCGACTAATAAAATTAAATGTCACTGAAGAATATACCACCACCCATTTGATTATTTTTCATCACTAGAAACATTAATTTACAATTAGCCCCCAAAGTTTTTCAAAATTACAAAAATGCCCCCAAAATTTCAAAAATTAACTTTTTACCCCAAAATTATTTTAAGTTTCGATACACTACTATTACCCGAGCATTGCTCAAATTTAACGTCTGTTTATTTTTCGGAGCCCATATGATTATTTAACTAGCTCCTGAAGTTCGAGATATTACATTCTTCCCCCCTTATAAAAATTTCGTCCTTGAAATTTGATCGCGGATATCCTATCACTTCTAATGTCTACATACTACGCTTCCGTTGCACTGTTTAGATAACTATCATATATTAGCCAAGCTACATTTAACTTCGCACCCAAATTCATGTTCTGTGAACACCCGACGCAACTATTAATTTAAACTCTTACTGTTAGATCCAGACTCTTTTGAGCGAACATCTAGCTCTAATTATTCCAGACTTCACGAATAATGATTTTGGTAGTACAAAATCCACCGCGCAGAACGTACACTGCTCCGAATCCAGCACATATCCAGCAAATTAAATCAAGCTCCAATACAACAGGGCACCCCCGCATTATGCTAATACTATACCAGAGATTACATCGTTTGTACAACTTACTTAACGTAGGTAAGCTTAATTTTAAGCTTAAAGCGTACTGAAATACTAAGCGATGGTCGCACCCGACCTGCCGTTTACCCAAGCTAACATGGGTGACTAACTAATTCCAAGAAGCATATGCGTCTCTCAACCACTAACAACGATAACCAACAAGGGGCAGAAGCTGTAACCACCCGACTTGCACTGCACACTCCAAGACCTCAAAACAACGAGTCCAAATTATTGCCCAAGTTCATCACCGAGAGGTGTGTTATCATAACATAGCTACGTATTGCATACTTACAGTTCTGCGTACACTTCACAGAACGACAGAAAACTATCACCACATATTCAGTCAAGGTCTCAAATCTTATACTGAATTATCGAATAAATTATCCAAACCTTATCCACATTCTCATAATCTACTCTCGCTTGCATATTATCCAAGGCTTAGGGATTTACCTAACCTCATATCCAGGTAGGGGAAACTATACCAATAATGATAACAATAATCGTAATCAGGCAATCAAAACACAAAAACTTTAACAAAATCATGCATATTGGCTCTCGGGGTTCACAACAGAATTCTGGGATATTCCAGAAGAAACAACGAACACAGAAACGATGATATAGGTCTGACGAAGCAAAATCAACCCAACGACTCAAAGCAATCAAAATCAGAAGAAGTTATTGGTCCTTAATAAGATTTGAAGCTTTCCCAAGGCCAGTGGGTCAGATATTACCCCATCAAGTCCAAAATAGATTCAAAAGGAACAGATAAATATCCAAAAAATGAATAAGACGACTCGGCATGAATGACATCTTCTCTGACATCTCAGCATAAGCTGACACTCAATTAAGTCGTCCTTGAATTCAATATGCAAAAGAATGAATTAGATGACAGCAAAATTCCAAATCCCTTCTCGAGCCCCTAAACCAAACCTTTAATCTTAATGCCCGTCATCTTTCCAAAGCACTACTCTTACTCATCAATCAAATCATCGACTTAACTGCTATGCATACCTTATAAACGTTTCAAATATGACTAAGATTTTCCCTGGCAATACGCAGATGCGTGATTAGCACATCACCAATTCATACCTAGTATGATATCAAAATCCTGAACAACAAATGGAGTGAGGTCCATAAAAACATCTATATCCCAAACATAGATTGCATATTCACAGATAACCACAAAACAGCCGAAGACCCTTCCAACAAAGTACTTATCACAATATCAGTTCTTATAGGACATATCTTCATCCTCAATCTCTATGTCAAAGTAACAGATGTAAAGACATATGACACTCCAAACTTAAATAGTATACAAGCATCTAATGGGTTAACCTGTAGCGTACCTGGCACCACGTCATCGGATGTGACAACATCCTAAGCAGACATTAAACCTACTTTAACTGATATTCTAGGCCTCAGCCCCTACTGACCTTGTCCTCTTCCTACCGAGGAATATGGTTCGTTGTTACATTAGCTATAGGTGCATGACAAAAGTTGACTGATCATTTCTCGCAAACAGATAGTTTCAAACGTAATGTTTCACACTGCCACGCTTAAAACATCATCCAGTCATTTTATTGCATAACTCACTACTCTGAATTCTATCTCACATATCACATGGGGTGGCCAAAAAACTGACCCACCGCCCTGACCAGTACTCTAGGTAGGTCAAACTCCAGAACCATGCAACGGTTTAACTTTAGTACCTTGAATTGATCGAGCGCCTTCACCCTGCACTCCCCTAAATCTCATTCTGTTATGATCGAATTTCAGAACCCTATCGAGATCACAATACCACCAAACCGAAGTGGGCCTGAATCTCTGATTCTGCCCCAACCTTTAACCTTGGGCACCATACTGTGCTGGCAAAAAAAACTTTTTACTAACGACTATCAGTTCGTCCAATTCATTTCAGGGAAAATTCTTACTTATCTCTTTTCTATCCACCATGTGTTTGCCTATGTCTTCCTCTGTTGTCAGACTTAAACTGTTCCAAACACATAACCAATAAAGACATTCAACATGGCTCACCAATCGAACGAGATCATGACATCTCTCAATTCAGATTATGCCTCCACCCAGAGTTCCGGCAGTTATCTGCCATCAATAACCTTCTTACTGTGAATCTAGTGAATCACAAAAATTCATCTTAACCTTGTCTATCTACTCTTAATCTGTTTGCCTTACACTAACAAACTCCATTAACATCTGTTTATGAGGTCTTGCAAAATATCGGTCACAAATAATTTACTTAAACTGTTCCCAAATAATTTCAATCAATTGTTGGCGAGTCAGACTCTTTGCCACCAATTCTTACCCCTTATCAAACTTCCTTCTCAGTTTATATACATCAATTTTAATCCTTTGTCTCTTCACCTACCATTGCTCAGACTTGTACCATCAATTGCTCAAAATTTCCTCCATTTTGCTAATCCTGTTCGTTGTCTCTATAGGGTCCAGCAACCCCCTTGTAGCTAGTCATTTCATCTATTAAGTTCACCCAAGATACTCTCATCTCGAGGTTGTGGTTGTGGTTGGACTCGATACGGTACTTCTGGCTACTAGTTAGCCAGATCCTACAACATCAAGTCAGAATCGGGTTCATAATATTCAGAGCTACATCCATCGGTTCGGGGTTTTGTTATTTCCCCCTATTAGATAGAGATGCCCCTCTACAATCATAAAACTCCATACAGCTGATTTCCCAATCTAAAGATTGTTTGTCAGGTCTTTTCAATATCAGGAAAAATCCCTAAATCCCTACTCATCTCATACAAACCTGTAGAATCTTTTCAATCGAGGACCCCACCCATACCATACTATCTCCACTATCAGAGTTTCAAATTCTGACCACACGGATACAATAAACAGTTATCTGGGTTATACCAACACAGGTATAAAGAACAACACAATGACTAGTCAAGACAGACTTCTTAACGCTACCATCATCCTACCCCGCTCTCGTTAACCAGAATACCATTCCAGAGATCATGTTACCTACACCCTGTGGTTCCATGCCTACAGATTCATATGCCTATACTTCTAATACCACAAGACCGAACCTGGCTCTGATACCAACGATAACGCCCCCCTGAAATCCAGAGCTCCACCGTCCCAAACTCCCAGGTTGTTAACCTACCGGATCACATCAAACCTGTCAAATCCTTTTCACTAACACATACTTCCAAAACAGTTAATCCAATATCAACTCAAACTCTTCACATTCAATATTACAAAACTACTCAAACTTGAACCATTAAGATTTAGGTTCTTTACAAACTCAAGTTCTTATAGAACGAGTTGGCAAAACTGACCCATGCAGGGTCTCCCTACACAGTAGTGATGGGCTCATTGGGATCTCACATAGACTCTAACCTATTCCCGAACATGCTACATTTGATCATTACCTATAGAAGGGAGCCAAATGAAGGGTGAGCTTTTGAGAGCCAAGTAAGATCGTACAAGAACTACAAAAGAGATTATAATACGACTCCGAAAAATCCAACCGACGATGATTTTCAAAACACTTCAAACGATCAAAACTCAATGATTACCCAAAATGATCAAAGTTCATCAGAAAGATGCCAAAATAAATATTAACAATCATAACAAAATCCAAAACGATCAATAAAAGATCCTTTTCAAGTCAGCATTTTTAAGTACCACGAAAATTTCCCTTGCTCAAGGGATTTCAATCTGAGCAGAAATTCATTTTGAAAATACAGCAAGATTTCTCGAGGGATTTTAACCCAAGCAGAAATCAAATCAGATAATATGATAAAGGCTTGTTAAGGGATTTCAACCCAAGTACAAATCTTTCTAACTAAATACAATGAATGTTTGTCAAAGGCTTTCAACCCAAGCACAAATCATTCTTGCTAATAAAATCAAAAATTAATGTTGATCCGAGGCGATTACAATGACATTATGGCAAGCTAATATAGTGTACACATGCATGATGTACACTGCAGATTGCAAAACACACATACCCACACACACACCCATCAGCTACCCTTCTCCTTAACCGTTAAGCACACCCCTATGATACACTCTTGCGCCAACGAAGCCCACTCACGACCACAGCATCACTGATGCCGTAACAGCAGGGTGCATCCCACGCACACACACATCACAGTAACCACAAGCACGCTCAGTTTCACACATTACAGAAAAATAAACACACACACACACACACTTACTTTAAATTTACTAAAGAAGAAAATTTACCCATAAAACAAATCTGCGATTTGGTTTCCTTCATCTTCTCTCTCTGTCTTCGTTCAGTTCTTCCCCTGTTCTGCTTCTTTTCTCTATTACTGTTTCTTCTTCTTTCCTTTATTATTATTTTTATTTTTCCTTACCCGAACTCCTTTAAATTTTATTTCAAGTATTTGTTTAATATAGAACTTCATTAGTCATCAAGGCAAATGGTAGGAGGTGGCATCTATGGGGTTAATTCCCCTAAAACTTGACATCTAATGCATATTTTTAGAAATTATAAATTTACCCCCCCCCCCAAAATTTTCATATTTACAAACTAACCCCAAACTTTTGTATAATTACATCAAAGCCCCAAATTTGGTCTAATCTCGACTAATTAAATTAAATGTCACTGAAGGATATACCACCACCCATTTGACTATTTTTCATCACTAGAAACATTAATTTACAATTAGCCCCCAAAGTTTTCCAAAATTATAAAAATACCCCCAAAATTTCAAAAATTACATTTGGGGGTAATTATAGGTAAGGACAATAGTTTAGACAAATTACACTTATATCCATTGACCAAACAGAACCCTAAAAATTCTAACGGTTTTAACAAAATGACTTTATTGCCCTTATGTTAGAAAGTTATTTTTTTAAATGCCATTGTCTTTTTTTTGAAAAGAAAATCAAAGAAGAAAAACCCTAATTTTTTTTACTCTCTCTCTCTTCCCCCACCCACTTCGCAGCCACCCACACCCCCGCCCTTCGTGGCCCCCCCAACCCTCCTTCCCCTGGCCACCACAACACCCTCCCCTTTCCCCTTCCCCGGCCACTGCACCCACCCTCCCCCTCCCCCGTCGCTGTACAGCTTTCTCTCCTATCCTCGAGTCGCACAGCTTTCTCTCCTCGACGACCCAAGAAATGATGACGACCACTCTTCCCCATTCCCCATCGCCTCTAAATTAGAAGGCTATAGATTGATTCGTTCAGAAAAATATTAAATTGAATTGAATTACTGAATTGAATTGAAATGGGATTTAGAGAGAGAAAGGGCTGACGGCGGTGTCTCAACGGCGTGGGTTTGCGAAAAGGTTGCCAGCAGCGTATCGGCGGTGTGGGTTTGCCAAAGGGCTTGCCGGCGTGGTGGGGTGGGTTTGCCAAGGGGCTTGCCGACGTGGAGGGGTGGGGTGAGTCTGCCAGATGGTGGGCTGAGAGAGGCTGCCGGCTACGTGGGGTGAGGGAGGAGGCTTAGGCTACTGCCGGCGGCGAGATCAGTGGAGAAGAGAAACCCTAATTTTCAAATTAGGGTTTCAAATTATCCTAATCAAAAGCTTAATTTGCAAATTAGGGTTTTGAAACCCTAGTTTTTAAATCAGGGTTTCAAATCCTCCTAATCAAAAGTTTAATTTGCAAATTAGTTGTAAACCCTAATTTTAAAAAAATTAAGGTTTAATTTGAAAATTATAAAAATTATTTAGGATATACTATACAAGGGCAGTATTGCCATTTTTAAAATACGTAACGATGAACAGTATACTTTTTGGATAAAATCCTAACGGATGGATATGGGTGATACATTTGAAACACTTTTGCTCACAGTATGTTACATTTTGAAACTTTGTATCCTTGACTGTAATTACCCCTAACCTCAAGGACATAGGTGTAATTAGCCCATTACGTTATTACCCCAAAATTATTTTAAGTTTCGATACACTACTATTACCTGAGTATTGCTCAAATTTAACGCCTATTTATTTTTTGGAGCCCATATGGTTATTTAACCGGCTCCTGAAGTTCGAGTTATTACAATAGGGCATTAAATGCGTCAAACGGTAAACGTAGTTGTAATACCCCGAACCTAGATTTACTCGGTTATCATTACTTTAGCGACAATTTTTAAGAGTGATGTTCGTTCGAATTTTTAACGACGTTTTGCTTGGGCAATATTACTAGTAACAGCTTTAAAATACAACTAGCTGCAGATAAGAATGGGTGCAAGAGAGAAATAAATGAAACGTAGCCGATCACTCTGAAGAGGTTATAATTAATTAGGGTTTATTATATTTATATTTAATCTCTAATCTTGGTTATTTAAATATGGCAGATGGGGTGATTTATGGAGAAAGTGTGGCATTTTAAAATGACCGAGAAAAAAAAGAAAAAAGAGAGAGAGGGGAGAGATTAGAGGAAATTGAGATATATATATATATATATATATATGTGTGTGTGTGTGTGTGTGTGTGTGTGTGCGTGTGTGTGTGTGTGTGTGGAATAAGATAAAAGGAGTCAAAAAAAAAAAGAAAAGAAAACCAGGAGAGAAAGTCAAAAAAAGGAAAAAAGAACAAAGAAGACGGGGAGAGAAGATGAGAGATGGCAGCCGACCCCAGATCGGCGGCGCCACCCCCACCTCAAGACAGCCCCGTTGTCGGTCGTGTACCCCATCACCGGCGATCAACTCCGGTGCTCCTTCACCGAGCACCATCACCAACGCCTCCGCGACCACAATACCATAGCCAATTGTGCCACTGGCACTGCCGTATGGGACTCATCACCGGTCTTCACCGTTGCGATGGCCTTGGACCCAACCGCTACCGACCACGCCTTCAACCACCAGCGATCAACTCCGGTCAGTGTCTCCACCAAACAGATCGCCAAGAGCCTCCGTCAACCGCCGCCACACATAGGCCGCAACCTTCTATATTGCCAAAGCCATTGCGCCGCTGCCACCACCGTACGGTTTCACCACCGGCCAGCCACAATTCCAGTCACACCAGCTGTGGACCACCACGGTGCTGCACTATAGTGTCACGGTGACCCATGGTTCGATCTGTTATTGGGTAAACTGGTTTGGTAGTCTTCTCTTGCGATGACGATCGATAAAAATTGTTAACTTCATGAGTTATGAGAGAACCTGTTGGATACAATGGTTGATGGTTGTAGCAGTTGTACTGGGATGGAATAGATGTTGGTGGAATGTGTATGATTTTGTGATTGTGGTAAATGGTGGTCTGTGTCCGTACATCGATGGGTGTACGATGTATGTTCTTTTTTATGCATGTGTATATATTGTATATGTGTGGCTGTTGTTGGGCGATAGTGTGTAAGAGCGGTGCTTGTGGGGCACGGTCACGTGGGTGCATATTTCGTGTAGGGCGTGGTTATGTATGTGTTGATGTGTGGGTGACTATGTGCAGGAGGAGTGTATATGGCTATACAAACAACGTGTGTAAAGGAGGTGTAGTAGTGTGTGTATGTGTACAATGGTTGTGTACTCTGTACATATAAGGGTTGATATAGCTGTGTGAAAATTGTTGTATCTTAGCGTGTAAGTGTGAGCGTACTTTGGAGGGTGAAGTGGTTTGTATAGCAGTATGTGTTCTACTATGTGTTAGGATGAACGAATGGTGAGTGCATGGCACATATCGTTGTGTGAAGCAGTGTGCAAATGGGTGAACTGGGCATTTGAATTGGTGGGTAGGATTGAGTGTGCAGTGAAGGAAATTGCCTAACGTCGATCAAAGAAATTGTTACCGGACTTGAATTACTTTTGCATTATTGAGAACCACGGATGAGCAAAGAAAAATTAATGATGACAAGAGGCATATTTAGTTGAGGATTAAAGATTGATGTTCAGTTATTTTGCTGGAGGTAGGCTGTGCATATGTTCGGTGGTGGGAGTATGGTCATGTGGTATTGTACGGTTTCGTGTCTGTGTTGGTGGTGCGTTTACAGAATGCAGGTTGAGTATAAGGTTGCTTGGTTGGTTCTTAAAATTGGGCGAATTGAGGAAAGTTCGGCAACGGTAATGAAATGCCGAGAATGACATGGTGAACTGGGCACGATTTTAGACACGTTGTGTAACATACAGTTGAATGCGGTGTATGATTTGTTTGAGACAGTATCCAACACGAATTCTGCATTTCATCAATGATACCCTTCGGGTTATAATGAAGTCGGAGCTATGGAGATGAAAGGAATGGCATTAACGGTTCTATTGGCCAAAGATAACAATTGATCATCGCGCTGGATTTTGAATCGAGGAAATGTGTCAGCGACAAGTAAGTGACCCTTTGATTCAACTAGTATTTTTATATGCAACGTATATGTTTATCTACTGTTAAAAATGTGTTGCTTATTAGTATTGACCGATTTAATTATGTTTAACTGCTCTGGCTTAATTTACCAAAAGGCTTCTAGTGATTTATTTCTCGTTAAAAACCGGACCAGCATGTAACTGATATTTTGCTTAGAAAATGCAATGAAACTCAGATTTGAAATGTTTTGGCATTTGACGTATTTGTGATATTGAACATTTTGAAAGTTATCGAAAGGGGTGTGTGGATAGTTTGATGAGTGATTTCGTTCACGATGAACCCAAAGGGGGGTTTTTGGTTTACTCGATTGTTGTGCCCTAAATCCACAGGGGAAAGTTGGATTTCGGGCTCTGGTGAACGGGGATTGTACGTTGATGCACAGTATTGTTGCTCGTGGTTCGCCCTTGCGTCCACAAAATTTTATCCCGGATGGAGGAGGGATTTTGGGCCCTAGTCAGTGGGGCCTGGACGCTGACCGCAGCATATCGTTTGAGCTAATGTTGGAATTGAACTGGTTATCATGAGTTTTGTGCTAATGATTTTATACTTCAGTTTTTTTTGGTTTAATGTACTCTATTTTGTTTTACCTGATGATTATCAAATCTATGATTTTTAGATATCTTAATGATGCTATAATATAAGTGAGTTATTTTCTGACATGCTATGGTCTAGCTAGTTGAATCATTGGTTACTTACTGAGCACGTGGAAGCTCATCCCTTATTTGTCATTTCAGGTTGAAAGTAAGGTGATGGTGAAAAGCATAGGAAGAGACAATTTGGCGCGAAGCTACAGAGACTGCATTGAATGAGTCGCAAAAGATTTAGATTATCGGTTTAGTTTTAGTTATTGACAATCGGAGTTATGAAGAGTTTTAGTAAAAGCGATGTATTTAAATGAAAATATGAAAATGTAATTAGAGTTTTGTAGAAGTTTTAATTTATGCTACATCATATATTAATTTTAGTAAGTAAGGCCTGGCAAAGCCCTCGGTTGGAGTCTATTGGGTCTGCGGCCGGTCACAGATCTAACTCGCGGGCCTGCCCGTGGGTTCGGGTCATGACAGTAGTCGACTGTATTACACCATTGCAGTCAACTGTATTTCCAAAGTTGGAAATTCAAAATTTTCCAATTGCAGTCGACTCTATTCCAATGCAATTGACTGTAATAGGCTACTAAAAATCATTGCAGTCAACTGCATTGGAATGCGGTCGACTGTAACTCACTGCCCAACTTGCAGTTGACTGCATTCCAATGCAGTCAACTATATTCCTGAAAATGCAATTTTTCGTATTTTCAGAGTAAGAAAAAGTTTATGCATGCAAGGAAAACCTATGGGCTATTTCTAGATCATAGTCATTGATACTATCAACTCTCTATGTCTAGTTACAAAGTAAAGAATAAAAGCATCATACAATTCAATCCAAGTATTCCATCTTTGAAGCATTCCATTGAGTATCTTTGATTGATTTGCTCGTCTAATTGTCCGTTTGCATGAGTATGAGATTGTACCTATTGCTTCATGAACTCAATACATGTTATACAACATAATCATTAATGTTGGTTATCATCAAAGTTAAATGTAATCCTACGTTAAATAATCGTAAGGCTAACAATCTCTCCCTTTTTTATGATGACAAACATTAATTCAAATAATATGAGATTTATAAGATAATATACACAATAAAGCATGACAATCTCAATTTTGATCATTATAAACCATAAGGAGTCATGGGAGATAAAAAAAATCATGACGATAAGCGCCTTCTATTTTAAGCAATAGATGCTCATATCAAATTCACACAAGTATGAATCAACAATTTTTTTCCCCTTTTGACATCATTAAAAAGATCAAGGGTTGTGTGTGTGAAAATAATCATCATATGTATCCATCCATGGATAATCAATATAGCCAATAAGGGCATTCAATCAAGAAAGCATAAGTACTTGAGTAACCATCAAGAGGTGTACCAAGCACATGTAACAAAATAAACACATAAAAAGGAAGCATAGTAGGAATCAGATATGCAGCAAAATAAGCGTGAATCAAAGTGTTAATTTAAAAGAGAAACCAAAGTTCTAATACAATAGTACGAGTATCATCCATGATAAGTTTTAAGTACATAATAGAGTCGAAAATCATATGCATAAAACACTACATCCCTAGCTCAAGGACCCAACGATGGAGGTGGTGGATGAAATAAGTCCTCCTTGGGAGACACTGAATACCCCAGTCGTCCTCCATGCGAGAGAGGCGACGACTGAGCTGACTATTAGCGAGATCCATCCGACTAAAATCGGCATGCATCTACTGTTGCATCATATCTAAGCGTGCAATGATTGCCTCATATTTGGTAGCAAATAACCGGAAGAAGTGCATGCCTGGTGAGTACTCGGCAAAATCAATGGAGGTGTATCATGAGCATTCCCGGCACCAACATTTCCACGAGCATTAGCATCCTCATCCCCATTATCCTCATCCTCCATAACACCGTCCATGTCAGGCTCATGCAAGAATCAGCTACGTCCGTCTAAGAGGCTTCCTACAAAGGGTAAAATAATCTAGAACGTTGTGCCAAGTCACCTCAATGTACTCACCATGAAGAGGTATGTCAAGGGCAGCAAAAATACAAGTGAGTAAGAGGCCATAAGGTATAGCTAAAGTAGGATAAGAGGCACTCCTAATCATGTTCAACACAATGAGACGAGGGAGGTTAAACTGTGTACCGGAGAAAAAAAATGTCAAGAGCTGAACATCTAAATAAGATACTAACAAAAGACTGCCGGCTCGAGGAATGACATTATGGTCTATGATGTGATGGAAAAGTCGAGGAAGAGGAGGAAGGTCATGAAGGTTGGGCTTGCTCCCAGCCCTAGCATGACGTCAATGAAGAGTGTGCTGAAGCTGCTCCTTGACAGAAAAAGGCCGGTCAAACATGTGATTGATCGGCTACAGGGCTCAAGGGTGAATGAGAAGCCAGCATTAGGAAGGTCCAACAGAGTGGCTAGACGTGACTGGAAACAGTGATACGGTGCCCAGGGATGAAAGATATGAGTTTACAAGACTCACTAGATATACTCCAAGTCAAATTCGCATAGAATAAACGGACAAAATTAGGATAGTATAGAACAATATCTCTATCGGTAAGACAATTTAAATGATAATCCTAAAGATGTCTAACCACACCTATGCCAAAAAGCAATGGAATATCTAAACATTATCATCTCTACTTCCTACCAAAAAAATTTCATTATTCTTCATAGATTAAGCCTTTATCACTAAATTGAATAATAGATAACAAATTATGCTTCAAGCCTTTAACATATACCACATCCTCAATTGAATGTGGTTCTTTACCAATAGTACTTTTACCTTTGATTTTTTTCTTATGCATTGTCACCAAAGATTACCTTTCTTCCTTCTTAAGATTGATCGAGGTGAAAAGAGATATGTTACCGGTCATATTTCTTGAATATCTACTATCAAGAATCCACTTCTTGCTACTAGATTTTGCTTTAAGACATACATATAAACACAAATCAAGTAGTAATTTTTGGTACTCATATTTTCATTGGTCCTTAGGGTGTTAGTCTTACATTTGTAATATTGACCTTTCACAACCCACATTTTCTTTCTACCTCTAACATATACAATTCTATGAGGACAATAATTAGTCGCATGCCCTTTCTTGTTGCACCAATGATAATGTGTAAATAGTGTGCAATAGTTCTTTGTTTGTTTTGTATGAATATTCAACCTAGCTTGTTGTTGAAAGACTTTAGGAGGCAAGGTGAAGGGATCTAATCCAACACCACCTTTGTTTAGGCCAATTCTTTGTCGTCCATACACGACATCCAAGTTGTTTTGACCATCAACAAATTTTACAAGACAATTTTTCAAATCACAAATCTCAAGTTTTAAATCTTCGTTTTGTTTTTTTAAAGCCAAAGTATTGTAAGAGATTTGTTTTGAGTTAGGAGTGTTAACAATTAATTCAATCAAATCATTATTCACATGCTCCATATATAAATGGTTTAAAATGCATTCATTCTTGGCATGCAACTTATTATTTTGCATCTTCAACCTCTTTATTTGCTTATTAGCCTCAGGTAATTGTTTAGACAATATAATGTTCTTCTTAGAAATTTTCTTGGATTTCTCATATAGGCTATCATAAGCATCTTCAAAACTTTCATTCTCACTATCACTACCAGAAGAAGAGCTTACCTCATCATTTGCCATGAAGCACATATTTGCTTGTTCGGACTCATTTAGAATTACTCATAATCTCTAAACAATAAGTTCATTCTAAAATCCCTTAGAAGTGAAGTTCCTTCTTGAGTAACTTGTTGATTATCCCAAATACTCTTAGCGGAATTACACATAATGACTCTATTGAGTTCATTAGTGTCTAAAGCACAAATAAGGCAATTTTTCACTCTAGCATTCATACAAATCATTTTCTTATCATGCTCACAATACTCCGATTTGGATTTAGGCTCCTCAACTTTGTCAACCACCTTTGTCGAAATGAATGGGCTATTATCTACAATATCCCACATCTCATAGTCTTGAGACTCCAAGTAGATTTTCATCTTAACTTTCCACACACTATAATTGGTCCCATTAAACAGTGAAGGCCTAGTGGTAGAACTACCCTTGATTCCCTTAACGTAAGCCATGATCGATTAACTTTCTTGGCGTTACCTAATATATCAAGAGTCGAGGCTCTGATACCACTTAAAACCAATAAGATAACCCTAGAGGGAGGTGTGAATAGGGTTTTAATACTACTTAAAAAATTAACAAGTAATCACAACAAACTTTGAGAAATTATGATGAACACTTAGATAGCTTTAGACACCAAACCTCAAACACAATATCTCAAATAAGCAAGCTAACCAAAAGAAATAAGGATTTATAGATACTTGACGCTTTAGATTTAGATGCTTCGGCTCGAATTATCTTCAAGCCTACATCCACTCCTTCAAGGAAATCCCTTGAAAGGCCCTAAAATCCACTAGAATGATCTTTCTTATGGGTCAAGGTCGAACCTCTTACAATCCCTTGATACTATATACCCACATCAAGAACAAGTTTTGACAATCCCAAAGCTCTAAAGCTTGACAACCCCAAGCTTTGATACAAGAAACTTTAGATGAAGTATTATGTACAAAGATTCACTCTCAAGAAGTAGATGAGTGCAAGTTTAAGCTCTAGAACAAAAAATATGAGTGTATGATGACTTGTGAAAGTGTATATCTCTTAAATGTAGTTAAGTGCACAATAAATGCTCTCTTGAATTGGATGAGAAAACAATGAAAACTAAGAAAGATTGAATAATTGCTTTGAGCTTTGAGTATATGTAAGAGAAGAGGGCTTTAAATGTAATTGATGAATCAAAACCATACCCAAAAATGAGTTTATATAGATGTAGAAATTAATATGATCGTTTGGAAGTAAGTAGGGCATTAAATGTGCCAAACAGTAAGCACAATTGATTATATTGTACCATTGCAGTCGACTGTATTCCCAAAGTAGCTGTTGAAAATTTAAAATTTTCAATTGCATTCGACTGTATTTTAATGCAGTCGAGTGTAATAGGCTACTAAAAATCATTGCAGTCAACTGTATTGGAATGCAGTCGACTGTAACAACTCACTAACCAACTTGCAGTTGACTATATTCCTAAAAATGCAATAAACCCTAATTTCAAAGTATGAAAAAATTTATGCATGCAAAAGAAACCTATGGGCAATTTCTAGGTCACAGTCATCGATACGATCAATTCTCTATGTCTAGTTACAAAGTAAGGAATAAAAGCATCGTACAATTCAATCCAAGTATTTCATCTTTGAAGCGTTTCGTTGAGTATCTTTGATCGATTTGCTCATATAATGTCCATTTGCATGAGTATGAGATTGAACCTATTACTTCATGAACTCAATGCATGTTAGACAACATAATCATTATTGTTGGTTATCATCAAAATCAAATGTAATCCTAGGTTAAATAACGTAGGGCTAACAGAAGCCTCCTAAAAAGCTTGTAAGAAAACTCAAGTAAAACTTACATGGAAGCCTCCAATGGATGGTTTATCTAGGTTTCGTTCCCTTGTAGCCCTTTTTTAATAGCTAATTGCCCTCTCGATTTGTTTTTGTGTAGTGTTGGCGTGGTATCTCTTACTTATTAGTTCTCTCCCTTCAATGTCGGTAAGGTTCCCCCACCATATCCATCCCCTTTTTCTCTTCTCTTCTAGTTGGCTTCCTCCCTTCCTCCTCGTTGCGAAGGTACCCTTAAGGTTGCGTTTGGTGGTAATCGGTGGTTCTTGGAAGGAGCTTGTTAGTTCAAATTGTTAGTTGTTATATTTGGCGGGGTTAGCATTTTTCAGTTTTTATTTTCAAGGACAGGTTTAAGTCATGGTGTGGTGGTGCACTAGTTTTAGTGGTGCTCATTTTTTACCTTAGCACTGTCGTGTGGTCGTCCCTTATGTTATGGTGGTCTTGGTGTTGGTAGGGAGACAAACAACCATTTATTTCCAATGTCCTTGTACTTATGAGGTTCTAGGGATGATAATAGGATGCACTTCTACACGCCAGTAGACACGTTGAGGTCTGGTATGATGTGCCTTTTTGGCTTGCTGGAAGAATTTGTGAGGCTTGTTTGGCATAAAAGCTTGTTATGTTTAGTTCTTCTATTCTCTTGTAAGGTTTTATTTGGCCACATTTCGTTATTGCATCTTGTAATTAAATGCGACATGGTTTACTGTTATAAATCTCTTAACTACCGCATTTATTAGGGAGAGAGAGAAAGAGGGAGAGAGAGAGAGAGCATTCTCCATTTATTTTTTATGTCAGTAGCATAAATAAAACAACCATGAATGGAATATTCTCCTATCAAAAAAAATTCAAATTCTTGAACTTTTCATTTCAAATAAGCATGTTTTGGGGATGACGTGTCAAATGTCAACATTCAATCGAGCACAATGTTACATATGCGTTCCATCTTATTCTTTTTTATGTATCTTACATCTCGAAAATAAAATGCCTATAATATCAAGCAATCCCCTTTTCCTTCGCGTTCCATCTTATTCTTTTAACTGCAACAAAATTCTGTTGAGTGAATATTGATCTCCATCACATCAATTCGGACATGATTAAATGGAATTACTATCATACAACGGTTCTCTTGATATTTTCTTCATGCCTCTCATCTAAACTATGCTGTTGCAATGTGCACAACCACTGAGTATGCAAAATAGTTATACAAGGTATTGCAATATTACAAAAAGAAACAAAAGTAAATTTGACCAAAAAAAATAAAACTACCTTCTACCTTTCACTTCAAGAAAAAGGTGAGGAGCCTTAAAAATTTTCTTATTACTTCAAGAAAAGGGTGAGAAGCCTTAAAAAATTTATTATTCTATTTTCTAATGGATATACATTGATGTTCTTACGATCAAAACCACATTAGTGCAATATTATAGCAATCATAAAGCCTTTCAAGTTATGACAATAAAAGAACTTTACCTAATCATTTGTGTGTGAATATATGACGGTCATTTATCAATAGGCAAGACGAATACATCTTAATTTAAACTTCAAAAACTCACGCTAATAAAAAAAACTATCATCTTCATTTGGACAATCTCTAGAAGTCATATCATATAACTTTAAAAGTTTTAAGTTGAACACCAATGGATCGTAGAGAATTAGCAACACTATATCAACGTTAATCTTGATGGAGAAATGAGGACTCACCTTGTTCCAAGTCAACCAAGTAAGACCATCCTTAAAGTAAGTCTGAGATCTCATTTTCTTGAAGTCTAAAGCAATTGAAGGCAACTAAAAAGTACACCAAGTTCACCCTAGATTGCATTCGTAGGTTTAAGCGTTTTATCCGTTATAAAGGCAGTAAACAGAAAATACGCGATGAATATGCAAAATTTTGTATTATCATATTTTGGTAGTTATAATAGAGCACTACGCTTAATTTCAAGGTAGGAAATCTATATGTCACACACCCTAATTTTGAGATCTTAGTTTGAACGAGCAAAAGTGGTGCGATATCTACCACTTTTGCTCCAAAAAATGGAGACAAATTCTTTTTGAAATTAGCATATGCACGTATGAATTTCACGACGTCGCCTAAAAGTGAGCACCATAATTTTCATTTAAGGAATCTCATTCTTAATCTAACTATAAAAATATCGCACTCGCACAAATGGTGAGTGGTGCATCCAGTCTAAGTTTTTTAGCACACAAATTTCCTCAAGAGAATGCAGCGAAAGAAAATTTGATCCGGTTATAACCTAATGAGAGTTTGATGAGATTAAAATATTTTTTGCATTGTGATGAAATAAGTAAAATAAATTATTTATTTGTCTAACTTATAGTAACACTTAATATAATGAGAATCCACGAGTAATGGTAGATATATTTTTTGGTAACATGCTTTATATAATTAGAATGCTTGGTGGGATAACATGGTAAATAAAATGGATGTAGTTAACTACTTACATAACATGAACTATGTGAAGATTGCTTGAAGACTTGTAAGTTTGGACTTGTCATTTGAATATGTTAGTGAACATGAGTTTTAAACTCTAAATCTTAATGAATTACATCAACGAGTAAAATCATTTCCTTCGATATACTTTTTCTCTTCATGAAGCTATATTACAAATGCTATAGAGCCTTTGAGGCTTATACCATCAAATAAAACTTTAGCAAAAGCAAGATCTTAAAAATAATTAATGTAATAACTATATTTGTTATTTTTGTAGATAAATATGATTTTACATAAATATAATTTAACATCATCTCTCTATCTTAAAAGTGTAATTTGTTTAACCATGTTTCTATACATTTTTGTTACCCAAAATAGCCTTTGAGATACTCCATATTACATGCTACCCTCTTGTTTCAAAACCAACGCACCCCTTTGCCAACCGCTCACGCCATTTCCAATTAGCACACTATAATTGGAAAAGACACAAAAAAAACTAACCGCTGCTTCTCTTACTCCAACTGACTTTGCAAGCAAACTGCCTGTCTCCAAACACAATGCACCCTTATCTTCCAACGCCTGTTTCCAACATCATGAAGAATATACGGGCACATATCTATGTTTCAGTGTCGTAGTGTTAATCAAAGGAGGAATCAAAGTAAAAGAAGGCCTCTCTTCTGTTGATAACGGGCGACAATGGAAACCAAGGCAAGGGACACCAATATAAACCAGCCGGCTCCATTGTGATCAACAGTTATATGCACCATTCTCTAGTATCAAATGGTGCCTGATACGAGAAGGGCTTTATTATGCTATGGCAGAGAAGGAAAGGAAAATCAAAGGAGCAGCATTATCACGTAAACAACACCCGCGCACCTCTGCAACCTCCTGAACGTTCCAAAACCCAATTATTTCTCCTGGTTTTCTGTCAGATAAAACATTCGGCCAACATAAATTTTCAAGTGCGGATTATTTTGTGGAAGCTGGGTCCAAATTTTGGGGATTTTTCTCACAATCATCTTCGTATCCCAGTAAATTAATAGCGTAGCATTGCCTCCATCTTCGACGCTCTGTTAGGATTCGTGTATTGGTTCCTACCTTTCACACCGGCCAAGGGTACGCAGTCATTCCACTCCAAATTCTCTATACTGCCAAAGCCCAATACTGCAGAGATCTACTCACTTGTAGCTTCTTTGTAAAAGAAAGAAGACTAAGATTTCAATCTTGGGAAACCGTTGTTATGTGTCCGCACTTTGGGCTATTCACTACCAAGTTGGCCTACAATCTAAGTAGAGGTAATGTAATTCCTAACTGAGGTATTTTCTTGCATTGCTTTTGTTCAATGAAATTCCTAACTGAGGTCTAAACCGTTAATCCTAACTATTATGTTTGCTCTGCCTATTCATCTTCTCTTTAGACAATCTCCTTGCATACATGTCCTTACTTTAATACGCTTTTAGACTTGCACAAATGCAGTTTCTTGGTTGCATGTGTACAAATAGACAAAGCCAGCTCATTCCATGCACACAATATCTTTTCCATTGATACATCTTGCAATTTGTAGTTGATCAACTTCTGTGTTTATACGTTTTTCTTCAAAATCTCAATTTTTTTGGTAGTGCAATACTTAGAAAAGCGGCATTCCGGATACAAACTGAATCTCTTAGTAACCATTTTGGGTTGCATCATTTTTGGTTATACTAGGATCATTTTTATATGGTTAATTAATTAATATTGGAGTATTAACGTGTATATCATGTAATCTCCTTGCCATTTGTATAAATGTTGCAAATTGAAACTTTTGCTATGGCTACATGTGAATAAGTTTTATATGTTACGTTTAGGCAATGTTCCTATTGTGTCGAGTACTTATTTCATTTTAGATCTATTTTTCCTCCATATTTGTGTATTTGTAGAAAAACAATGGATGTCTCATTTGACAAAATAGTTGAAGCCACAATTGACTGTTTCGTTAAGTACAGTTCTATGGAAATCAGCAACTCATTGCTTGGGTATCTTCCTTTAATTTCAATTACAACTCTTAAAGAGTACTTCTCTCCTTATCCTCAAGAGTGTAACTCTGAATATGTAGGCGATGCAAGGGTTAACTTAATGGCCACATAGAACATTGCCTTAAGTAATAGATAGATAGAAGAAGATGTTCAGATGTAATAGAATAAGTAGAGTCCCCTAAAGAAAGAGCTAGCTTCTAATTAGAGTGTCCCGTAAATTCAGAATGATCAGTCTAAAGGTATTGAACAAATTAGAGTAGTGAGAGAGAGAGAGTAGGCAGCTAGTAGCTAGCAAACTCCAAAGTTTGCATTTTGTTGTAGCATGGTTACTATGAGGAAACCAATGTACAGAAAAATCTATAGATATTACTTTTTCTTGCGATTTTCTATTTAGCCCAAGAAACCTATCTGCTGACTCTAAAGGTTGGAGTGCTGGAATGAAGCTTTTCAAGGTCAGTATCTAGAGCACTAATGATTTCAAAGGTGATCGTGACAATAACTATATCATCACTTTTTGGGTATCTAAAATTGGAGCCATGCTTTGCATTTGAAAAATAATAAGAAAATTTGATTTTTTGGAGTTGAATCTACATAGCTTAGTAAATCTAGGGTGCCGGATGTTGCTAAAATTGACCTCAAGAAACAAATAAGGCACTGACAATGTGAGCATTCCATTGGGATAAGGAAAAAATCACACTTCGAATTACAGTCAATAAGAACAATTAGTCTGATTCAACATAATTCAATTTCTGCTTATTACTCATCAGCTGCATATGAGAGAGGAGAGGGTATGAATCTAGGTCAATGGTTGGTAGAGAGAGAGAGAGAAAGGGGGGGGGGAGATGAAGAAGAAGAATTGACAAGGTAGGGATTTGTTTTATTTTGATAGGTATTAGTAGAAATACTTAACAACAATATCTGAGATTGGAAAATTGCTGATAATGCCACTTAAAGGAAAAGTAAACTTATGAAATGATCATTCCAAAAACTTGTCCTTGTAACTTTTAAGTTGACGAGATTGCCCGAATTGCTACATGCCAACGCACACTGAGTAAATTGCATTTGTGCGTATACCGAAGGACTTGAAAGAAGCTTGTTCGAATCTTTGAAGGTCTAAGACTCTCATTCCAGTAATTAAAAAGGAAATCTTTTTCTTTTACAAATTGGAGTAGTCGATCAGATTGCATATTCTTAGACTCAAAATGGAAAGGTGTGGAGAACTTTGAAGTGGTTTGTTGAAAAATAAGTCACCTATTTGAATGCAAGATATTTATGACATTGTTCGGTAACATCTCAAAATACTTTTATAGTTGGCTTAATTGCTATATCTGATGAATACTCTATTTGCGAATATACATACTTGTGCATCTTTGGTTTAAAATATCTGATGTTTGACCATGACAAGTAAGAGGATAATTGTTTTTGAATTCGACTATTTATGAGAAAATACCTTCATGTAGTTGTTACTGAAGTTATGTTCATTGTTATGACACTATATGTTGTTTGCATGCAGATCTTTTTTCTAGAGTTGCCCAGTTGAGTTCATTTGCATAGCTCTTTTAAAAAGACATGGGTTTGGTACAAACATTATGCTGAACTCTGAGAATATATTTGCTACATAGATTTTTCAATAAAAGGTTTGTAGTCTTCAATGTTCAAAGTGAAAGGTGGATCCCTACAAGTGGACAAATTTTTAGGTACTTTTCAAGCCGTAGGAATCAAAGGGACTTGGGCATGATCGGCAGGATAAGTCCTATTGATTAAATATATCCATTGAGAGAAGAAGACACAATATACAAATGAAATTTGTGGGCTTTTCTTTCTTGATCTTGGTAAGTCGATGAATTTGCTGTTCAGTTAAAATGTATTTGACGATGCCAGATTCCTTTTTAAAGGAGCCTGCGAAAGCGAAAGTGATTTGAAGCACTCCCTCTAAAGATTGAAGGGCAAGGAACAATCCCCACATCAAAAAAGTTCAATTTTGGACTATGGTGTTAAATAACCTTCTCTAGAGGACTTTTTATTTTCTTGTTTATGCTAGCCTTTTGAATGGTTATGTTATTAAATGCTGGCTCTCATTTTTTATGTGGGATGAAAATTATCATTTTTTTGTTTCCTCCTAGGCGACCTTAATGGTCATCTCTTTTTTACATAAAAGAGAAATCAAGATTGATCGAGTTCACCTTATGTTGGTTGCCTACTGCCAATCGAATGCCTTCTAATACAAGAGATTTTTTTCAAGAGAATGTAAACAATCTATGTATACTGAGAAGTTGCTTACTCAGTTCTCCTATTATGTTACACTAGACCCATAAGCTCTTACCAATGTTTTGTGAATTTAAAGAGATTATTAATTGACGAATCACTTTTATTAACAAGCAATGTGCAACACATCTTGAGAACAACGGATCAAGATCCTCTGCTGTATAACATTTAGCGACAAAAAATTATCATTCAAAATATTTTGTCGCTGTTACTAAAATTTACAGTGACAATTTTTTGTCACTAAAAAATATTTAACTATATTTTGGGGTACAACACAGTAGAGGATCTTGATCCGAGAACAACTAGTTTTCTATAGAAGTGTACATTTACGTGTAAAGCAGGTGATTTTATTGAGACCTTACCGACGCTAAAGGCAAGACGAGAAGTGATCCTTCCACGATCGATATAATTAGCAGTACACACGCAGTACTAGTACACACACAAGCTAAAGCATGACGCCGTCAGCCATAACCAGAGACTTGAGCAACCTCCGCAAGATTCACCTGTCACCGGCTTACCACCGGCACGATGTCTCCGATTCCAACCGTCTGGTCTTTCTGCCAAACAATTCAATCCGTGGATTACCAAACACGCGCAGCACTGGTGGAAGAATCTGCCGTATCTCGGCTCGTTTTGGAGAGAGGAGCTCGCCGGCCGGAGAATTCCCGGCGACGGCGCTTCGCCCGATTCTGGATTCTCCGGGGATTCACCAGGGCCCAGCTTGCTTCGACGCTCTCAGTGCAAAGCTCGTGGAGCGAGCCGGCTTTCAATTCGCCTTCACGAGTGGTACGTAATGTGGTCTTCGTTTCCTCAGGTACTCAATGGGCGAACTTGGCGTTTTCTTTGGGGGTAAATGACTATATATCCACCTTAAAAAACTGGTCCACCCCCTTTTTGTCGCTAAATGTCATTTTGGTCCCTGAATTACGTTTTCAGCGACCAAAAGTACGGGAACAGAATTTTGCCGAGTTTTACTGTCCCATGATTCCCTCGTAATGTTTGCTTGAGAATGTTTTTTTGTTACTTACTGATCTTTATTTATTATCTTCATTTTATACATCCTGTTATAAACGTTACTCATTTCTTTGTATGCTAGAGACTGAAATATAGTGCCAAAATATGAAGATTTGATGTGCACTAAAATTTGTATTGCGAAATGTAGCGTAGTGTGGGGCTACTTTAGTCGTGTTATTTTTATTATATTTCATTGCAATATGTATTGGTTGAATAAAAAAAATCCGGGATTAATCATGATTACACCTCGGTTGAATCCTCTAACAATGAACCAAACACACTCATTACGATTACCACAACAATTACGATTACGACTAAAATTACAGTCATGCAATAGTCCAAACGCCGTACCAAACGGCCCTCGGTTCTTTGTGTCATTGTAGATTAGCTATTTATGACAGCTGCAGGCGTTTTCCGAGACTTTGAGGTAGTTTGTTAGGATTAGGCTGTTGTCTTTCCTACTTTCTTGGATTAATTGCAATTTTTTAGCTAGTGGAGTCCTGTTATAGCTATTTTTCAGCTTAATGTTTGTGATGGTAGGATATTTTTGGTATTTTAGATGCTATTGTGATGAATGAAATGAAATCACTTAGAGGAGTTGTGTTATTTGTGGAGTTAGGTTCATTCTCGAATTGGTTAAAAACTTTAATGCAACATTGGTAGATATGACATAGTGTAACAAACGGATGAGATGAGAGGATAATGAAACCTTGAGCCTCTATTGTCTGGGAATCCTTCATCTTGCTAGATCCCACCCGTCCGTTACACCGTGTCGTTTCTATCACCATTATAGTCAAGAAATTCTCCTTGAGTAAGCCAAATTGTAGGAGGTTCTGGTTTACTTTGTTTTTTGCTTTTCCAAGGCTGTGCTCGTATCAGTGTATTTACAATTACAATGATTCTGACAGTTTTCACACGAATATTGATGTTTTGAGTTTCTTTGTCTTTCTATTTTCAAAGGTTATGACTGCTTGATGTTGCTTGTATGGTGTGGTTGTGATTTGTAAAATTACTTTCTTGGTCATTTAAATGTTTTGGACCTTTTCTTGGTCTCAATTTAAAAGCAATTTATTTTGTATTTAACTGCAGAATGTGAAACATAAAATTGTTGTGGTTGATGTCTTCGCTTATAACATATCAGAGGGAAAGTCCTTTTCCCACCTCTTCTTTGGCTCAAAAAATCAATTAGAGTCTAGATATTGGTCTTTGTGGTATTCCGCTATCTTATTCCAAAATATTAAGTATTTGAGGTCAGATTATTTATGTTCACGCCTTAGTGTCATTTCCTATGTGCATCTTCTTAACCAATTGCACCATTGAGAAACTCTAAAGAGTGGATATTTGGTACAACTTTTTCTTTCATACTTCAGAGCATCATGTCTAAT